>PVKS010007583.1:0-32132 GCA_004027875.1 Aplodontia rufa | reverse complement strand
AGCAGCCAAAAGAAGCAAGCAGCCAAAGAGGAAAGCATAGAACCAGAGGAGAAGAAGCAGCAGCCAGAAGCAGTCAGAAGCAGCAGCAGCAGCAGAGACGTCAGAGAGATCAGCGGCTTAGAAGATCCAGGTCCCGTGTTCCAGCCGCCGGCATTCGCCCCCTTGTTCCCAGCTCCCCAACCCTTCCTAACAGCCCCTCGGAGGACGGTCCAGTGTTAAGCCGTTCTACCCGCTTCTCGCACAGGAACGCTGCGAGGAGCGACTCCTCTCCCCCCCTTCCCCAGACCTGTCCTGCCGGCGCCGGCGGCGGGTTCCCAATGTCCTGCTGGCCCCCGGGGAACGGCTAAGATCCCCCGAGGCCGTTCCCGTCGCTCCCCGCTCCAGAACCCAGGGCGGGGAGCTACATAGTGGTGCCCCGTGTGAGGAATTCTTTCACCTCCCCCACCAGCAGGACATTACCCACCAGGAAGATATTGGAAGAAATTCTGGCTCCACCCAGCTGCAAAGGTTTTCGCAAAACAAGGAGCTATAGATCAACACCTGTACTCTGGACTATTGACCATGAACTTTATCTACTGTAAGAACAAATGGACATTTTGGCGGACATTGGGTCTATGTGTATTCATAACCTGCCTGGACTGAGTTTTAGCTACGTGAGTAATCTGACTAAGTCCTAGGGAATAGTGGCCAGTGTCATTGTTATGTGTTTTGTGATTGGTCTTGTGGTGAAAAGGCATGGAAGGGATCAAGCAAGCTTGTGCTGCCCTCAGAGTTGATGACCATAAGTCAGCAATGCAAGCTCAACGGGCTGGTAGTCAGTGTCGGGAAAATCCTTTCAACCCCCTTATCAACCTAAGACAGGAAGGGTGCCTTATGCCGCACCTCATTCCAATGACGGGTAAGAAAGGGGAGGTGTGAAAGGAAAAACCTAAGGCAGACACAGTCACCTGTTATCCTCCTCTTAGAAAAAAATAAAAAAGGAGGAGATGTTGGGAACATTAGGCTCAGCTGGCTTGTAGAAGAATTGGTGGTAAACAACTCTAAGAGGTCCAGCTGGCTTGTAATTAGCAAATTGCCTGACCGCATGACTAAGCTATTCGGCCACTCATTTGTTACAATTGGAGAAAGGTGTTTGTATTGTATCCTATTGGCTATTGTAATGGATAAATAGAGTAGCAGCTAGTCAGGTAAAGGTAAGTAGCCAAAAGAAGGAAGCAGCCAAAAGAAGCAAGAGCGGCCCAAGAAGCAAGCAGCCAAAGGAGAAGCAGTAGCCAGAGAAAAGCAAGCAAGCAGCCGCGTCCTGAAGGAAGAGAGCACAGAAGCAGCAGCAGCAGCAGCAGCAGCAGCAGCAGCAGCAGCAGCAGCAGCAGAGACATCAGAGAGATCAGCGGCTTAGAAGATCCAGGTCCCGTGTTCCAGCCGCCGGCGTTCGCCCCCTTGTTCCCAGCTCCCCAACCCTTCCTAACAGCCCCTCGGAGGACGGTCCAGCGTTAAGCCGTTCTACCTGCTTCTCGCACAGGAACGCTGCGAGGAGCGACTCCTCGTCCCAACCCCTCCCTAACTTGGCCCCTTGGAGGATGGCACGCTGGGCCATTCTACCCGCTTCTCACACAGGAACACTGTGGGGAGCGACTCCTCGCCCCGTCCCCGCCCTAACTCGGCCCCTCGGAGGGCGGCTAGCAAGGTCGTCCTGCCCGTTTCTCGCACAGGAACGCTGCGAGGAGCGACTCCTCTCCCCCCCTTCCCCAGACCTGTCCTGCCGGCGCCGGCGGCGGGTTCCCAATGTCCTGCTGGCCCCCGGGGAACGGCTAAGATCCCCCGAGGCCGTTCCCGTTGCTCCCCGCTCCAGAACCCAGGGCGGGGAGCTACAGAAGACTACTTTGCAATATTGCAGACCACTACAGGTTGAACCCCAGCAATATGGACAGCAAATGCAACAAATCACAGTGACAATAAAGATCAATCAACCACACACACAAACATAATATACATATGTGTATATATATATATACACATATGTATATACACACACACACACACACACACACATGTGAAAGAACACCAATTCTAAGAACAACAACAGATAAATTTTTAAAAAGGAGTTGGGAAGGTTCTGATTTATTAGCATTGCAGTCAAAATGTACCAAAGGGGTTTGTGTTCGTGGCTGACTTCTAGGTGGAGTCACTTCCCAGTTGAATTTGTTAGAGGGAATGAATTTTGGTGATCTCAGCTGACAGTGAAATTCCCAGGAGGCTTCTCAGTAATTTCCTCCTGTAAAGGGGTTTCATTCACCTTCCTTGATTCCTGTGAGAACAAATTTCAGGGCCACTCTAGTTACATTCTTGGACAGTTTAGTGTCTGCCTGTTGAAACTCTTGTCCCACTTCAGCTGGGTACACAGAAGCTGCTGGGAGTATTGTGGATACTGGTGCAGCAGTAAGGGACTCTGACTGTTGCAAGGAGAGTGGCTGGCCTGAACTGAGCACACCTGGGACCATTGTAGCTACACTCTTGGGTGTCTTGAGGTCTCCACTTGACCCACAAGATGTTGCATAGGGCAGTCACAACCCAAGCAAGGGACAGCAGGCAGGAAGGAGACACCAGCCCAAATAGACCAATGTCTGTGGAGGTCTCAAATGCGACCACTAGGGGGCATGGAAGCCCAGTCCCACTTGGAGTGCCCAGGACCTATGGGACAGCTTCAGTTTACATAATTCAGGTTAAAGTAGAGAAAAGCACTGCATCTAGGATGCCTCTTTGGTTCATAGGTCCTGAGGCTGATGCTAGCCTCTTCCCCACCTGAGAGTTTGGGGCAGTATCTGTTGGACCTGAAGACCTAATCTCTCTGGGGTGTTAGGTCCTACTGAGCAGTATCCTGGACACTGACTCCACCCACAGATTGGGCATGCAAGGGGGTGGGTAGGAAGCCTCTAAAAATGAGTCACCCGACCAGTAGAGAGGTTCCTCCAGGTCCACACAGCCCCCAGGGCAGACATTCAAAACACTGAGGATCTGGAGCCCCACCTCTGGATTGTGCTCCCTATTCTGGTCTGTACTGTTCACGAACTGGCTTCCTGTACCGCCCTCTGGGAGGCTTCAAAATGGCTGAGCTGCCTCCTTTCTTCCAGTGATTGGAGCTATCCCTTGGTTCCTGCTGCTCCTGCAGCCCGGGAGAAGTAGAGTCCCGCTCCCAGTCTCCGCTGAGCGCTTACTGCTGTGTCTGAGGTTAAGTGTTCACAACTTCCTACCCTCTGGGGCAGATTCTCAGCCTGCTACTCTCTGCGTAGCTGGGGTTGGAAAATTATCAATTGGGACTCCTGCACTTTCAGCTTATCCATGGCTCCATATCGCTAAACTTTCTTCCCTGGATAGTAATGAATTTGGGGAGAAATCTTGCTATTCACCCACCTCACAGTGAGGCACCTCTCCCACCATTAGCATTCTGCATTCGTGAAGAGACTCTTCAGTTTTGCCATCGATTGTCATGACAATCACCATCTTATTTCTTTTTATTGCTGAATAATATTCCATTGCATAGATGTACTACAGCTTATCCATTCTTGTATTGAAGGACATCTGGTTGCTTTCTAGTTTGAGAAATAATCAATGAAGCTGCAATAAACATTGTGTGTCAGCTCTTGGGAGGACCATACCTTTTCAACACATTTGGGTAAATGCAAAAGAGTGGAAGTACTGGATTTGAGTAAAAGTATGTTTAATTTTGTAAGAAGTTTCCAAATAGTCTTCCAAATTGTTGCAGCATCCTTTATTTCTTAATTTCTATATATAGATGGCTTAAAGTTTGATTTAATGATTTAATTAAATGTGTCATTTTATGATACATATTACTTGCTTTTTATTAAAAATCATAAAATATTCTGTGAAATCTTCGTATCTATTTAAAATTTTATTTTTACATGAATTACTGATTGTGGCATTTTTGGCCTTCTACTTCTGTCTCAAATATAATTCTCCCTCTTGTCATCAACATAATTCTTCTTCTCAGTTTACATCAGTCTTTCTGTGAACTTCAAAATGCATCAGTAACACTTCTTGTTTTTCATCTTACTGGTCCCCATGCCTAAAGAATTTATCTTTGTCTAAGTTCAAATCCTACTCCCCTTACAAACTTGAACTAAATCCAACCTCTCCATTTATTTGTCTATAATAAGTAGCAGAAAGGACCAGTCATGAAGAAAAATGAAACAGATTTTCTGCGTGATCTTTCACTTGTTCTTATTTTGTAGGAACTCTAAATTGTTCACACCTATCCTAATTTATTGCTTCATTATAAGTCATGTGGTATTTTATCTAACTATGCTGGAAAAGCAAAAGTCCATATTTTATTTCTTATTTCAACATCATTATTAGTTTAGATATCTATAACAGGAAATAATGTTTTGTGGGAGTAGAGCATCTTCTATTATCCATCACTACAAAGTACTCAGTAGACAATAGACTTAAGTATCAATATATATGATTTTTTTTTTCTCACATGACTGGTGACTCACCCGTAGTGTGAGAAGCTGCAACCCAGATGACCCACAGTGGAACAAGGGCCAACATTCCTGCTCTAGAGGAGCTCACATTCTTGGCCAGAGTGCTGGAGAACCATTTCCAATTTAGATCTGATCTATTCACAGATCCCAATAAATTCCCTTACCAAGTTCCATTCTTCAAACTTCTTACCATGACTGCACCACACCCAGACTCTGTCTTCTACATGAAAGACTAGACCAATGCAGAGCCAACTATCTATCAAGTAGTTATTTGGGTGAAGAAAGAGATGATTTGGTAATGTCAGAACATTTGATGTGCAACTGGGTTTCCCAACTGTGACAGACTTCTCTACAGGAATGTATCGCTATAAAATTTTGAAAATGTTTATCAAAACCATCTTGTCATCTCTAAAACATAAAGACTGGGAAATTTTCTCCAACAGAATATCATGTGCCTGGAATAAACTATGAAGTCTTTCCTTAGAAAACACATTTCCTGAGCTGATGAGGAATTTGGATAAAAGCATAAATCATGCTACAGTTAGGAGGGCATGAAGGACATGACTATCAAGATCAAATAAGCTGATGTGCTCAGAGAAGACTCTATTGTCTTCAAGTTTGGTTACTATTTTCTTGTTTTCCTTTTGAAAATTCATTTCTGATGATGATGATAACAAAAGTAACAATGATTTTTAGGAAAGTGGTATTTTCATGGATTACAAATGCTCATTAATGTTAAAGAAGACTGTTTTTCAACAGAATTTTTCATCATTGACTCATTTGTCTCTTTTTTCTTAAAACTATTTTATTTACTGGATTTTGTTTTTAAACACATGAACATAACACCAAGAAGTTACATATTTCAATGCACTCAAGATTCAAAGCTAAACTCAAAGGATAAATTTTTCATAAAATCAGTCTTAGTCTCAGTCTCTTAAGACGGTACACAATGGTGACCAAGTCAGCATCCCTCAAGTGATCCAAAGCAGCTCATTTTTTTCTCTGCCTCTAGAATAGGTCATTTATGTTTTAGTCAAGCCTCAAGTAAGGCAGTTGACTTGCATTTAAATTGTGGGAAAATGCTGCATTTAAAAATAAAATCTAGTAATTTCAATGATTAAAATAAATGTATATGGTCTTTTATACCTGTAACATTGGGAAATTACAGAGGAGACATGATATCAAGGAGTGAGGAAAGGGGAGAAGATCCTTACAAGGATTGGGTTTAAGCTATTCTGTCGTTAGGTATGCATGTATGAAAGTAAAGCAACAAATCTCTTCATTATGTAAGATGATATTGAACCAATAAAAAACCATGAGATTTTAAATAAAATCTTATCCTGTTGAGAATATACAATAAATCTAGTAGCAATGTGCATGCTTCACAATCTCAAAGAGTAAGGAGAAACAAACTGTGGCAGAGTCTCTGGAATATAGAATTGTGCTCAAGGTATATAGCACATCATTGAGAAGAAGAATGGGTAAAATTCGTGAGCTAAGGGTTTGATTATATTATTTTATTCTGTTTATTGTAGAACCTGTATTGCTAACTATGTGTAGGTAAAAACCTTATACTTCACCATAAAGTAAATAACATTGTCATGAACAATTTTGTAGAATAAGAAAGTCTTGCTTGATATTCAGCATCTGCTCTTTACATCCAATAACAATATATGTCATAAATTTTCTTGAAATCATTTATAGTTATTCTAATACCTGTCTCCCTCTCCAACTTACCTTGATAGCTTTCCCTCATGCCTTAAAACCCAAAGTACTTTCTGCAATTGCCCTAAATACCATGGCTTTTCTAGTCCTACGTGCCTCTCCATGAGTAAACATTTTTGCCTCAGTAACTCTATATACATATTTTAATTGCTGCATTTGTGCTATATTGATTTTCATATCTATCTTTCAATTAGGTTATCTTTTCAAAGGCAACATTTATAACAATCATCTTTTATCTTTTGCATTAACATAGTCTCAGTAGCTACTTTTAAAATGGTTGTTCAATGAATAAATAATACATAGATTTTTATTCTCAAGATGTAAGTAATCAAAGAAGAAAAATAAAAGAAAAAAGTAGGCTGATTCAGCATGAGAAATCCAAGCCCAAGTATCCTTTTCTCCCAGTTTATTCTGGCTCTTTCTGTCTTTACATGTGTGCTTCTCATATGAAACCACTTGTGTAAAGTTCCCATAGGGCTAACATCAGTATGAGGAGAGAAACCATCACATGCTTCCCAGGATCATTCTCTAGAGAGTTCTCAGTGCTGCAAATATATAGCAAACTCTGAATACTGTGAGGGTGTGCTAGTGATGATAGAAGTTTTCTTCTCCATCATTTGATCACATGGTTTAATTCACAATTCACAAAATAGCTAATTTTACACTCCAATTAGTATGGAAGCCTATCCTACTAGGAAACCAGAATGGAGAAAATTACTCTGCTTTCTTCCAAGATCTTGAGATAATGTGTCATTGACACAACTGAGTTTCAGAAGCAGAACATTGCAAAATTAAGGGATGATATCTTCCTTACCCCTACCCCAAAACTTCTGAATTTGCTCATAACTTTATATATAAGCTAGAGATTATAATGTTAACAAGCTAGCGATAACTTAATTTCGTTTCTAGGCATTCTTACAAGTAATTAAAATTACATACTCTTTTTTGTTTATATAAGTTTTTAAAAATAAATACTGCTAAAACAGAAGCTACACATAACTAGTACTGAAAGAGTCCATTTTAATTATAGAATATTTTAATTGAGAGTGGTTTGGGTTGTCATTTTATTTAAAACCTGTTTTGACAGGAAAACAATGAGATGTTATAATTTCCTCAAGGTCATCTAGCATTAATTTCAGGACTTCAATTCAGTTCCTTTGAGATTTAGACCAGAGTTTTAAATTGTATTAGGTGATGAAAGTAGGAAGCTTAATAATTGGTATGATAGAAGATTGTTAAAAATAATTTGGGACATTACTCTACAGGAAGGAAGAAGTAGAGGGTATCTCAATCCCTGACCTGAAACTATGCTACAGAGCTATAGTAGCAAAAACAGCATGGTATTGGTATCAAAACAGAACTGAAGATCAGTGGAAGCGAATAGAAGATCCTGAGACAAACCCTCATATCCTTAGCTATTTGATATTTGATAAAGGGGGAAAAAGCATAGTGTGGAAGAAAGATAGCCTGTTCAACAAATGGTGTTGGACAAACTGGACAGCCATATGTAGACAACTGAAGCTGGATCCTTATCTTTCGCCCTGCACAAAAATTAAATAAAAATGGATCAAAGGCTTGGATATTAAGCCAACAACTTTAAACTTACTAGAAAAAGAAGTAGGGTCAATATTACAGGACATAGGAGTCAGCAGCGCCTTCCTCATCAAAACTCCCATGGCTCAAGCAGTAAAGTCAAGAATAAATGAATAGGATGCAATTAAACTAAAAAGCTTTTGCGCAGCTAAAGATCTAGTCAAGAGCATCAAGAGAGAACCTACAGAATGGGAGAAAACCTTTGCCTGCTACACCTCGGACAGAGGGCTAATATCCAGAATACACAAGCAACTAAAGAAACTAAACACCAAAACCACAAATAATCCAATCAATAAATGGGCTATGGATCTTAAAAGAAACTTCTCACCAGTGGAAGTCCAGAAAGCCCATAAATATATATGAAAATGCTCTACATCATTAGCTATAAGGGAAATGCAAATCAAAACTTCAATGAGATACCACCTCACTCCTGTTTGAGTGGCAAAAATGAAAAATTTGAACAATAACAGATGCTGGAGGGGCTGTGGGAAAAGAGGAACATTGTCACACTGCTGGTGGGATTGCAGAATGGTTCAGCCACTCTGGAAAGCAGTGTGGAGAATCCTCAAAAAATTAAGGATGGAAGTACCTTATGACTCAACTATCCCACTCCTGGGTATTTTCCCAAAAGAGTTAGAATCAGCATATTATAGTGATGTGGCTTCCTCAATGTTTATAGCAGCTCAATTTACTATAGGTAGATTATGGAACCAACCCAGATGCCCCTCACTCGACGAGTGGATACAAAAACTTTGGTACATATTTACAACGGAATAGTACTCGGCCATTAGAGAAGATGATATGGCTTTTGAGATCAAATGGATGAAGATGGAAAGAATTATGCAAAGTGAAGTATCCAATTTCAGAGACTAAAGGGCTGAATAGTTTCTCTCATCTGTGGAAGCTAGAATACATCGGGATGCAGTATGTTAGAAGGTAATCTAATAATAACTTCAAATTGTATGATTCTTAATGCAGTAGGGAGATGACTCCCTAGGATACTTGGAGGCTTAGGGTGGGGGACAGGGTTGGGGGGAGGGCTTAGGAAAATCACCTAGGGGACTGGAGGATGTGAATATAGGGGAATCATCTCAGAAGGTGATCTCTGACCTCCACGAGATATCCATTTAACTCAGGGGTTCTTCTGGGGGAAACAGCAACATGGGGAACCCAAGCTGGGCATCCATGACATGGCATTAGTCCTAGATCACTAAGTATATATAGATTTGTTCTTGAATGTTTGATAATGTTTTCCCCTCAATTTTAACTCTATATCATCTAATAAAAATTTTAAAAAAAGAATTAAGGGGCTGGAGCAGTGTATTGGCAGATACGGTGCTTGCCTGGCATGCGCAAGTACATGGGTTCTAACCCCAGCACCCACGTACACAACTAAGTGTCGCAGCAATGAAAGCCATGTGAAAAACTCAATAGAAATTGAGTCTCTCTGTCAAAAAAATAATAATTTTGGGCCGTAAAATAGAAATGATACATATTTTCCTCAGAAAGTTTATGTATTAGGTTAAGTTAAAAACGCTGTTTGTATGTAGCCTAAGGAAAAATTTTTGTCAAATGTAGAGTGGTAAGTTAAGTTAATGAATCTAGCTAGGATGTCTAAATCTTCAAACAGTTCAGTGCTTATTTTCATTTTTGAAATCCTTTTTTATTAACTCATTGATTGTTGAGTAATACATAAAGAGAAGTGGCCAAGATTAAAGTAGATGAAAGTAATCTTCTAGAGAAGATATTTATTTCTCCCAGGAAATAACTATTTTTGCAAATACACAAAATTGCTTTGCATCTTTCAGTCATGTGACATCTCATTACTCTAGGATCTGAAGAGACTACAAACATGGATGATAATAATTGTGGGCCATGAGATTTTATTTCCTTCACTTCTCTTAGAAAACTTTAACCTAAAGCTGTCAAACAAGTCAGATATTTATGTATATTTCAGCAATTGTCTTATAAGCAGGAAGTATTCTGTTGATTCTATTTATTTCTTTTTTGATTTTTTTGTTTTTGATGGTTCTGAAGATGAAACTCAATGTCATTGTAACATAGAGCTATACCTCCAGACCTTTTTATTTTTTATTTTGAGATAGGGTCTTGCTAAGTTGCCCAGGCTGGACTTGAACTTCTGATTTCCTTTCCTTGGTCTCAAGTAGTAGGGATTTCAAACATATGCCAACATAGTCAACTTTTGATTCTACTCTTGACAGATGGATTCACCACATGAAAAGTGACCAAATAAAATAGTTCATGTATAAAACATAAATACAAAAATATTAAATTTGCTAATTGATTTTAAAAGTATGTACAAGCTAGGTATCAATTAAAAACAACACTGGGAATTTCTGGTCATGCTGTTTCAGACTAAGAAGACAAACAACAAAAAACAACTGATAACCAGAGGTCTTTTATCTGCCTTTCTGTATCTTTCCTCATCTCAAGCACCTCAAACCACCCCAGAATTTTCAGAAATCACAATTATGAGACTATTATAGTTTGGATATGAGGTGTCTCTCCAAAAGCTTCTGTTAATTCAGGAGTATTCAGAGATGACATGATTAGGTTATGAGAGCTGTAACCTAATTGATCCATCCTGATTTGAATATATTAACTGGGTGGTAACTGTAGGCAGGTGAAGCATGGTTGGAGGAGGTGGGTCACTGGGCATATGTTCTGAAAGGGTCACTTCCCTGAAATCTATTCTTCTCCCTTTCTCTGCTTTCTGGCTGCCACGTCCTGAGTAGCTTTATTCTGCCATACCCTTCCATCATGATGTGCTGCCTTACGTTAGGCCCAAAGCAATGGTGTCAGCCAACTGTGGACTAAATCTCTGAAACTATGAACAAAAATAAACTAACTCATCTTGTTTGTTCATGTCAGGCATTTTGCTCACAGTGATGAAATGATGAGTAACACAGAGACTCCACCAGAGCCTAATTTTCCCTATTGAACTCTTTGTCAGAACTTCTACTTTTCAAATCAACATATTGTTTTTTAATATCATCAATTCAAAGCTCTGTAGTACAAAAATACTATAATTAATGCATTATTTTCTATATTATTCACTTATCCAAAGTTGCATGGAAATATGATCCTTTAATCCAAAGAAATATTGCCAACACCAAATATTTCTGAAAGGAAAAAAAAAGAGATGATATACAGTCAGGCTTTCACTAACTCTTAAATTAGACAATATATAAATTTCTACCTGAGGGATGTCATGTTGTATAAAAAATATTCTCTAGGGAAATGGAACAAATCATGTGGTGTATACATGATGTATAATATAATGTTATATGTGAGTGCATGTGTGTGTGCAATTTGCAGTCTAAAGGCTAGTAGATTTAGTACACAAGAAGAGTTGATTTTTTAGTTCCATTCTGAAAGCAGAAAATGTAGTTAGGGTATGAGATCTTCCTTCTCCCTGCTGCTTTGTGTTTTATTGAGATCTTCAATTATTTGAATCAGGATCAACTACATTAGGGAGGATGATCTACTTTACTTCATTTACCAGTTCCTTCAACTATTGATCACATCTTGAAACTCCCTCACAGACATGATCAGGATAATGTTTCACCAAGTGTTCAGGCACCCTGTGACCCAATCTGGTTGACACATATAATTAACCACCACATATATGAAGAAAGAATCAGTTTAATTTGTGAGATGCTAGTCAGCAGAGTTGGGAAAAATGGTAAAAAATCACAGGATGCTCATTTGAGCCTATTACAAGAAGAAGTTCATATCAGTTGCCAGCATATTAAGAACAATGGACCATTCTATAAGAGATTGAGCTTGTTATCTTCAAGCTAAAGCTGTATGATTGTCAGTAGTCAATGATGGAATAGGGAAAAAGGGAAGCAAAGCCTGTCCTAACCTCAGCCTGCTCTAAGGGACCAACGTACAGACACTAAATTACAAAGCTGATCTCCTAAGCTATGAGCTACCCTGAGGGTGAGATCTCCCAGGAATTCCCAGTTTTCCTCACTCGTAGACAGAATAGCTCCAGTCACACAGGACAGTTCCCAAATGCAGGGTATGGAAATAAAACACTTGAGAGGACAGCACAGATGAATAGGACCACAGAAAGAAACCATAAAATGATTCTAAGGAAATCTCGGCAGAGAGTCAACAGTGTTCTCATGATGTTCCATTTCAGTCTGAGATGATATGAAACTGCAGAAGGCATGGAAGTATCCAATGAAACAATCACCCACTCAAAATTTTACTACAAAAGACAATTTCCATATTTCATTTTATAGGAAAAAATCTTTCCTGGTGTCTTGGGCAAACATTTCCCATGTAGAATTCATTTTTCTATTCTTGAAGTAAATATTGGTTAAGGTCCATGAACTATAAGGAACTTATGTGTTACTAAATTTTCTTTTCTGTTTTTTTTCTTAAACAATGTAATAGTCAAAAAACTTGGGAGGTAGTGAAATGGGCTCTCATTCAGTTCTGTATTTTTCTGGCACAGAGAAATAAAAATAAGATTGACATTTTTTCTGACCATGTAACTGCCAACATTGCCACCTGCTATCTTGAGGCAACAAGCAGACTTATTGGCACCTTTGCGCTTGGTGAGAAAACCAAATGATGATGAATAGCCAATACTCAGAATCAAACAGGGCACACAGCATGGGCTGGCAAAAGATGAAGTGCTTGCTAAGGAAATAGAATGGTGAGTTGAAGTGTTCAGACCATTGATCAAACTTGTTTGTAGCCAACAATCAGTGTTATGCTTTTGGCTGTTAGAATCTCACTACTTTCTTGGTCTAAATAGAGCCAAGGACCCTTCATCTTTTTATACAGACCATGTGTAACTACAAACAGAACTATACAATGTTGCCCCCTTTGGAACTCAGGCATCTATGTTATTCCCCTATATGTAAGCCAAGAAATGAATGTGCTGTTTTATTGCCCTGTGGGATCATGCTACAGATTTACTAGTAGTATGACTTAACCCATATTTCCAACCTGCGTATGGAAGAAAGTAATAAGCCAGTAGTCCCTGTTATTGTTAACAAAACTGAGACCTTTCTGATCCCATTCATGAATGGAAAAAGACTTCTCCATTGTCTCATCAATTTTACTTTACAGACTTAACTGGAAATTGATTAGTCCATAGAGTGGGAAGGCTAGGTAGGAGTGGGAAAACTTAGCATTTGTAGTTGTTAAATAGTAACAGGCTGTTATGAGTAAGGGAGAATATGTCCCCATGGTAACTGCTATTTATTCAGAAGGATTTGAATCTACTTACTAATGCTTTCACAGTGCTTTCTGGCCCCTGTAGATGACTGATCCCTCCCTCTGTGCCAAAACTGTGTTTACATATTTCTTTTATTGTTTGTATTATACTATTTTATTATTACTATTATTTATTGAAATGCATTCTTTAGACTCTTTTAGACATTTGAAGGTAGTGAATTCTGTTTCACTTAAGTTCACCCCAGCACAGAATACATGTAATAGTGCTCAATAAATGTATATTAAATAAGTGAATTAATGAAGGAAAGATATAAGACAAAGGATGGGTAGAAATTAATCCTCAATCTCTTTTATAGACTGTGACAGCAAGAACTCTAAGAAGACCCTCATTGACTCATGCATTTATAATCCCCTCTCCTTGAGTGTAAATGATTGGGAATATGATATTACTCCTGAGTTGGTATTATGATGTATCATAAAAATGATTTCTGAAAATATGATTATGATTATTGAGACATTCTAATTATTGCAGTTTGATTTTTAATTATTAAATTTTTTTAGATGCATGGAAAGTTACTCATTAGCTGACTTTGGATTTTTTGAAACTGAGATGATCGGAATGGACCTACACTAACTACCCAAGCCTCACAAATTTATGTCTAGAGGGTGGAGATTAAGTTAGAAATTGGAGGCAGCAGAAACCTTTAGCTGCCCTTGAATGAGCACCTGCTATGTTGAGTGAGTGTCATGTGTCAGGAAATTGCAGATATTCTGTAGGAGTTCCTTCAAAAGGGAATTCCTAGACACTAGTCAAAAACAGTCAGAAATTGGAAGGAACTGAAATGTGGCAATAATCTGAATGAGCCTGGAAGAGAACCCCAAGCTTCAGACGAGACAGCTACCCAAGCCAAGACTTTGATTTCAGCCATGTGAGACTGAGTAGAGAACCAGCTATGTGGTGTGGGACTTGTGACCCAGAAAAACAGACAATAAATTAGTGTAGCTTTGAACATGGTTGTCAGTTGCCACAGTGCAACAGAAACTAATGCACAGCTTTACAATCATTCAATGGATAATTTTAAGTTAGGGGCCAAAAAATAAAGACACATTTAATTTGCTCCTGTGGCTTTGTAATTCCTTCCATTGTAAAATAAGCTTCATGAGGACTTCATTTGCATGTTTTACTCACTGGTGTATCTTCAGCATTAAGAGCAATGCCTAGCACATAATTAACTTTTCATTGTAGAATGAATCAATTTTTTTAAAGAGAGGGACAGAGAGAGAGAGAGAGAGAGAAAGAGAAAATCAATTGTATTTAGTTTTTCATGTGACTTTCATTGCTCCGACACTTTGTTGTATACGTGGTGCTAGGATTCAAACCCAAGTCCTTGCATGTGCCAGGCGTAACCGCTGAGCTCAGCCCCTGAATCAATGGTTTTAAAACTAGATTAACTTGCATGCTATATATTGTTGCTCTGCCCACTGCAGTGAGAATAGGTAGGGAACACATAAAGTAAGATCATTTTCCTTGAGAAATTTACATCCTACATATTTTTAAATTACATAATAGATGTTAGCACACAGAAAGGACAATGTGAACAAGCCTGCCTTCCTTCCCTCAGTATACTATTCAGTATTGTAGGGGAACTCACGAGCACTGAAGTCAGACAAGTTGGATTTTGTGCCCAGGTTCAGTGATTTATTGTCTGACATCATATTGACAACCCTAGTTCCTCATCTGCTGACAGGATTAATATTATCTACCTTGAAGAATTTTTCCAAGCATTAGAAGCAATGTATGTACATGTAGCGTGATCAATAAATTGTAATGTTATTTTAGGACTGCTAATGATTTCTGCTATTTATTCTTCCTGTGTTCTTTTCTCCTTGAGTAGAACCAGTTTTTAGTGGGCTCAGGCGTCACCAGATTCTTTTGGGAAATGTTATATATGCTTTTTTAGCTTCATGTTTAAAAGGCATTATTTGTAATAGGTGCCCATTAAGTTAATTTAGAGTTCAATTAATGTGGAACACAGATTTTAATAGATAATAGTGAGTGCAATATGGAGTATGGAGGGCACTAGGCTAGAAAACTAGAAATGTGGAATCCTTTGCAGGAAACTCAAATGGCTCTAAAAGACCTTGGGATAAAATAAAGTTTTACACTAGGGTAAGTGGGAATCTTTCTTTAGAAGGCCTGACTCTGAGCCTCCTTTGTCTGTACCCTTCTATAGAGAAAAGAATTTGGGTGCCTAAAAGAATGTGTTCACCTGGAACCTGTGCCCCTCTATGAGATCATATTCAATGCAACCTTAGAATTCCTAATCTAAATGGACCTGAGTCCTCTTCCAAGGACTGCATTATTCTAGTGCCTTGAACTGGTCCACTTTCATTATGCCAATTCCAAGGAAGCCACTTCTCACACCCTGACCTCCCTCTGAGTCAGTATTCTCTCTGTCTAAACTCCTTCTGAATATTCACATTCCCTTATCTGTCAATCAGATTGGGCTATTTATTTTTCAGCTGCATGTATTTCTTTTTATCTCTGTCCTGTGTTTTGGCGGTTTGTCAGTCTTCTTTGCGAGATGATAAGCTTATGTTCTCTTTGTATTCATGTTGATATTCTTTGCCGCACTTAATTCAGGGCCAGGCAAACATCAATAAGAAACTTCTGGCAAGTGAATTACTGGAAATTTTCTGGGTCTTAGATTTTTTACTTCTGAAGAGCAGAGTCTTCATAGATGGTCCACAAACTTCTTTCCAGATTTAACCTTCTACAGTGTTGTATATTAAAACCTTTTAAAATTCCAATGGCCAGGAAAATGATATTGAAATACACAATGCCTAAATTCCATTTAGGCTACGAAAGTAGAAGTCACTGTTAAAATTCCACCTAAAACATGCTGGACAGATGTTCACCTGTCTGACTTGAACACATTCAGCAATACGGAGTTTGCCATCTTGTAATTTGGAATACACTTTTTTGTCTTAGAAAACCCAATGATCTGAAAGTGTTTCCTTCTATGGAGTCCAGTCCAAGTGTTCTTTTACCTACATGAAACATTTTCACTTTGTATTCCTATCGGGACACAGCATCCAGACAACTCCACTTTCTTATGGTCCTAGATTAAGCATATTCTGAGCACTCTAATATGCCTCCAAATGTTGTCTCACAAGTACTAAAGATAATGGGAGTTCAATATTCTGCTAGGTCCTTTTTCTGTGAAAACATTCCAGCCTAACAATTTTACTACATTGTTTTTGTTTGCAAGAACAACACACGATTAGCTGAAACCGAGTTTATAGCCAAGTAAACCCTCTAGATTTTGTTCATAGAAATTGCCATTAAGCCAGGTGTCTCCTATTCTGCATATGTGAGATGATTTTGGAGCCCCAAATTATCTTTCTTTTTTCAGTCCAATATTGCAACCTGTCATAATATTTTTCAAAGGTGATTCAGCCATCCATCATTCCAGCTGTCTCTCCTAGATTTGTGTTGGCTATAGATGTGATAAGCAAGCCCTCTTAACCCCATTTAAGTCATCAGTCAAGATGTTGAATTAAAGAGACAAAAGTTTAAAACCCTAAAGTATGCCACCATGCCATTTCTGGAAGTATATTCTTTAGCATACTAATTCCATGAGATGCTAAAACCACCATATACTATATGCTCTTCCCAAGGAAACAGTAGAAATTGATGAGCTTTGCAATAATCAGAAGCCTGTTTCATTTCAATTAACTCAAAAATTTCCAGGCTTGTTTGTACAAGGAAGTCTGTTTGGGGATGGTTTTGGTGTGTTTGCTTTAATATAGTGCTGTGTTCCTAGACTCCAGAACACACTTTACAATATACTCCCTTATAGCCCCAATCACATGCTTTAGAACTTTACCATAAATACGTATGTAATTTCAAGAAGTTAATTTATTCTTTGTGAACTTCAGCTTGAGGCTTGTTTGTTTGCTTCCATGTTTTAAACAGGATTCCTTAAAGACTATATTATTACAAGTTGTTTTGATACTCTGTACAATATTGATCTCATTCATTTGTTTTATTCTGTCTGTTTCATTTTCTTCTTCTCCATGCTTTTTCACTGAGCATGAAATTAACTTTCTCCTAATACAAAAGTTGGAAGTAAAGCAATAATTAAGAGTGTAGTCTTTTACTAATCTTGCACTAGTTCATCCAAACAAATTTAGGGCTTTATGTTCTTTTCACTCAAGGCACAGCCAATCTTAGTTCTTTCTAAATGTTATCTCAGTTCTGACTCTCTTTCTTTCTCTCTCTCACTCTCCGTGCTACACAACCCACTTTGAACTTGACGCATGGTTCTTATAGATTTATGACATTTTTGTTTTCATTTTTGATTATATACTGTTTATTCTGCCTTTTGTACTTGTCTTTTTAAAATATGAGCTCATCCGGGCAGTACCTAGGACTCTATTTTTTTTTTGTTTTAAAAATGTAATCATTACTGTATTATCAAAATGTCATTGCTGTTCTTCCATCTCTCTGAAGCAGTCTTCCCTTTCAGACTCTGGCCTTGTGGTCGTTCCTCATTTGTCTTCTACTTTTTGAAATCTGCTTTCTTGAAATCCAGGGTAGATGACTGGCTATCCTCCAACATTCCTTTCTATAACTTTATATTAATTCCAAGAACATTGTTCACATTCTCTAAAGCTACTATCACTCCCATTGAATCAATCAGTATTTTTTCCTTGATGAAAAAAGTTAAATTCAAAGTAACAATTCCTTTTTCTTATTTCTGGACTAATTGAGAGCTAAAATTATTAGCAAAACAATATCAGAGTTAGTCAGGTAAGACTGATTTCCTAATTAAATATATAATGGGAACCTTCTATGTGCCAAGTAAAATTAATTTTGGAAAGAAGAAGATAGAGAAAATGGTAGAAAATAGGACCAAGAGAAGATAGAGGAGATAATGACAAACAAAAAAAGTAAAAATAATTTAAGTTAAAGATAAGTTCTATAAATAAAATGCAACAGTATGACATAAGTTTATAGTTCAAGGTTATGTAATTTAAATTAAATGCTCAGAAAGTCCTTGTTAAGGAAGTAGCACTTAAATTGACATCTAAATGCCAGGAAGGATCCAGACATAAAAATACCTCAGTGTAGAATATTCCATACTGAGGAACAGTGAGTGCACTAGTCCTGAAGTGGGAATGTTCTTGGCCTGTTCTTGGGAAGGGAGGAGGGCCAAAGAGCTGAACTTTGGAATAAGGGAGGGAGTGGTAGGAACCACGGTATAAGAGTGGGCAGAAGATGGAGAGGCAGGCAGGTCAGCTCATGTCCTGTGGCAGATAAGCCAAGTTGTGTAGGAATAACCCTACATGGTTTCAATCAAGGTGGCAGCAAAATCTGGCAACTCTGCATCCAAGGTGGAAAATAAATTTGTGCATGATTGAAAAAAATGGAAAGAGCTCAGTAAGGAAGCCACTAGAGATTTCAAGAAGAGGCACAGCTCAACCCTGTCTATTTTGTGATCCTAGGTATGAAAATGATATACTTCTCCTCTGCTTGACCAAGCAATGTTTGGCACTCTCCCAAAACTATATATATATATTTTTATAGCTCTTATTTTTTCTTTTTCTCATTAACATGATTTTCTTCATATTTCTCTTATCTGAGTCAGAGTTTTTACACAGTTCATGCTTTCTTGATATATGATACCTCATCTCTCAGATTATTTTTTTTTATTTGAGCCAGACTGTCTGGATGCTCTCTTTGTATGAAGACATTGTAACTGATTTCCCTGGAATCATGCCATGCAGAAGCACTGAACATTGGCTAAAACATAATTCAACTATGAGTCATAGATCACATCCTACTCACACTTTGAAAGGTTTCTCCTAAGTTTCCCCAAATCATTAAGATGTCCCCAACTTAATAGCTGTATTTTGGATGGAAGGAACAAAAGAAAATTAACTTTTATTGAGAGAAATCTGGGGAAGAAATAACATATCTGTTCCTTATTCATATTAGCTAAACCATTTGGTATGGCAAAACATTTCAATTGAATCACATAATTTCACAAAGGAAACTATTGTCAGTAAGCAGTACCACTGGTTTCATATCAGACATGATATGAAATTGCCAAAATTATCAGGTTTTCTATGAACACACCAGACAGGTTCCTAGATTCATTCTCCCTTGCTCCGTTGCTCCACTATCCATGGAATTCCATGAACTTGCACAAGCTTCACAGTCCTTTCATGCTTATAAGAAGACTTCAGGGACCAAGTGAAACACAATGGGGGTCGTGTTTGTTTGTCTTTCTCTGCTGTGCTTGGTTCCAGGATCATAGCATCGCCAAATCTTGCTTGAAAACCAATTGTTTTCATTTCTCATGAGAGATTATTGGTCCCCTTACTAGATGAAGGCAATGGTAATTCTTCCAGTTGCTTGGGACAGTTTTACTGGATGGAATTTCACAGCTATAGTGGAGAGAGAGGAAAGCATTCTCCACTGTTGCCAGTAAAATTTTTTTAAAGAGAAGGCAAAAGAAAAACATTCCATGTCTTTAAAATAACCAAACCTAAAATAGTCATCTCAATGATATACCAATAAAATATTAATAGTGCTATATCAACACATACATTTTACATGTAGAGAACTGAGGAATTAGGAGCTCTTAGCATATAGTGCAAAAGTTTTCTGTGATTTATATCAATCCAGTATGATTATAGCCCAAGAAATAAGAATGTTGATGTATTGTTAGTGCTCTTTTCTGATTGTTCTCTGCTATTGTCTGAGTTAGCTACAATAAAAGAAGACTTGGATTCCAGTTCAAGTTCTGTCATTGTGAAGCTGTGAGGGGTTGGGTAAGTTTATTATCTCTTGTGCTCAGTTCACTTGTTTGTAAAGCAAAGGCAATAATTAGAACCTAAGCCCAAATTTCCTTTAAATTGTAAAATTCCATTTTCTTTCGTTGAGCTTTGCCATTAAGAAAAAAAGATAAGAGAGGTGGGTTTGTATTTATTTTTCCTTATTTCCCCCTAACTTTCTGAGGGCCCCATAGAATGGAAAACCTAAGATGTTAGTAGCTTCTTTCTTTAAAATTAGAACACGATCCCCTGTTCCATATTTAGATCCATTTTCTTGTCTAAACAAGGTGCTCTTTGGTCTATAGCATGTTGTACATTAAAAATTGTGTCGAGGATAAGAATGAGGGGTGACTAAGAACATCTGGAAGAGGGAACAGAGGATAAATGATAACTTGTAGTTCCTGCAGGAAAATTTAGATTTGGGGATTCCTCTGTGTCTAACCCTTCAACTATCATGGAAAAAAAAACTTCAAATTTAAAAAATGAAGGACATTTTTTTTTCTGATTTTTGTATTTAGGGATAAAAATCAAGCTAACACTTGAGGCTTCAAATTTTCCAATATATAATCACCACTTACTCAGAAGGAAGTCTGCTTCTGAAAGTGATACTATGAAAATTATCAGTAAAGAGAAGACAAGAACAAATGAGTAATAGAAAACAGTTTTATCCACACTTAAGATTTTGTGGATATTAGTCAGTCTATTTATAGTACCCAAATTTTATCAACCCCAACCATTTTTCTCATCTGTATCATATATATTTCAGTATAAAGCAATTTTCATTAAATTCACATTATACATAGGAAATTATGATTTCCTATCACCTCCTGTCTTGAAAATAGTGCCTGTTTAAAAGATGGTATGCATAAAATAATCTGGGAGTGGTATGGATGATTAGGAAACAGATTACTTGAATATGTTACGAGTAGGCCTGTGCATAAAACAGTACTCATAGCTTTTCATATATTCTAATGAATAATATGCTATAACAAATAGAAGCACAGCCAATGTTTCATAGATTGTTGGCAATTTCTTACACACTATTATATTGCCTGCTGTGTGTGTGTGTGTGTGCGCGCGCGCGCGCGCACATATATATGAGGAGGTCAGGCAGAATCATTGAGATTGTAGGTTGAAATATATACGCTTGATTCATCTTATTTGTAGTATTTTCATTTTATAAACTGTATGAACATCAACTTTGATATTATTGCATAGAGGAAGTATAGTGTTAGACTCCAGTGAGATTCTCACAACATTATCATCAACTGACTGATATGCAACTTGATTTACCATGTATTTCTGTTTAACTTCTGTATGCATATGAAATTTGGACAAAGTGTATGTAGATATTAAGTTGGAACATTGGAGCTATTTACAAGTAGAGATCACAGAGGCCACAGACTAATTTCCTCCTCCGTATATTCACTCCCTCAACCTTAATCAAGCAGCACTAATACCCGTTTGACTATTTGACTATTCCAGCTATTTATTGATGCCTATCAAATCACCCACAAACTTAATGACTCAAATAAAATCAATAATTTATATTGCTCAAAAATCTAGAATTTTTCAGGATTTGATAGGAACAAGTAAACTTATAAGGCTGGAAGATTCATTCTCAAAATGACTGTTAAGACTGGCAAGTTGGTGCTCACTTTCAGCTTGGAACTTCCAAGGGCTATGAGCCAGAGTCCTTAGTTCATCTCATGTCAGCATTTCGATGAGCTAATTGGGCTTTCTCACAGTATGACACATGGGACTCAAGAGCAACGGTACAAGAAATGTAACTTACCATTTTTTTGTTGTTGTTGCCTAGCTTAGAAAATTGTATATCACTGCTGACACATTCTACTGTTCAAGTAGTCATAAATCCAGAATATTTAAGGGGAAGGGACATAGACATTTTGATGAAAATAATATCAAAAGAATTTGGGGACCATGTTCTAACACCAGACAATGCCACTAAAGCTACCATTAAACTTAAGCATTAAACTTAAGCATCAGGTCATTATACCCTACTGCTTACGATAATATATATTCCTTATGGTTATTTTTTAATGTTATAATTCTCTTAATTATTCTTCTAGATTTGCTTGCTATGGTAATTTATATAGCGTAAATCCAAAAATAAAGTTGGCTGGAAGTAAGTCTTGTAGCAAGCCACCCCGTCTTTCAAAAGTCATGGTGGATTTGGAAATATTTTCAGCTTGGCTAGAGACAGGGGCCTTGGCCTCTAATTAAATACAGACGTGCTGCTTGTCTATGGAAATATCAAGAAGGAAGCAACTATGCTCTACTCTTCCACTGCAGGACATATGAATTTAATGAAGTTTTGTGACATGCTCAAGTTCCAGATGACTTACATAACCACAACCTACTCATTTTAAAAATTTAATGTTTTGTATAAAGTTCCAGGCTATAGAATTTCAGGAGTAAAGGGCAAAATAGGGTGTTGCTAAAGACTCCAGTTATGAAAAGCCTTGAGGCTTAAGAGAAATTAATTTGGAATAAGCTGATCAATGTTGGAGGAAATTCATGAAAGAATAAATGCCAAGAAAAAAAAGAGAACTATGATAATGGAGTAAGAGCTGATGAGAACTTGGAATATAATGGAAAGTCTAAGAGAAGGGAGGAAAAAAAAAATAACACTACCTGAGAACTGTCTCTCCATTGATTCTGCTTGAAATACATCATCTTTAATTCTTGAAAACATTTCACTCTGCTAATATTTGAGTTATATAATTAAATTGGAATCTCAAACTCAAGATGGTTAGATGAGAAAAGTGTATAGACCTGAGGATGTTGGACGTTGTAAAGTTATCTCTTCTTCAGTTTCACTCAGTAAGGAAATAAGTAGGAAGTGTGGGTATCAGGCAAGATAGGTGTATTTGGGACTAGCTTCAGGATTCTCCCCTTCATCATAATCCTTAATGAAGCAGTCTTTTGGTCAAGGGAAACTTTTGCAGGCTTCTAATTTCATTTAGAAAACATTAAAGTGAAATTGAGCAAAAATGGATGCTTAAATAAGTTAATATATGTACAGGAAATTTGGCAAGGGTATAATTTATTGGACTGTGCTTTCAGTTACTCATATGTGAGCCTTTTAGTGCTCTTGAGTAAATGCTTGCCCAAGTTATTCTATGGCCAAGGAGAAAGAGAGCAAGAGAATGAAAATTATTCTCAAATTATCCTCTAAATGTACAAGTTTCTGATGTTTATCATAGTAACTATCCTGAAAGTATTTAAAGATTGACAGAAATAAATTAATGGGAAAAATAAATTCTTGAGAAGGTGATAAGCAGGTGAAAGTCACAGACGGAGAAGGACTGGAATTTAGAGAGGACAAATGCTTTAAAGCATGCTTGAGGGGAAGACATGGGGACTCTGGAGTTCTACCTGAGTTCACATCCCACCCCACCGTTCTCTAGCTGCATCTACTATGCTTAATTACTTAACTTCTTTGAGTCTTAGTTTCTTCTTCTGTGTTGATGTTTACAGATACCTAACAGGGCTTCAATGTTTATAAAGCACTTGATACAAAAGAAGTCTTGATAAGATGTTTTGCTTTGAAAACCCATCTAGGGTGATTGTCACTGGTTTCTGAATGATAAATATCATGTTTCCAAGGGTTTCTCCTATCGCGAAATTAGTTTGAATGGGAAACATTGATTTTCTTACCAAAGCTATAGTTTGCATGTGTGCTAGTCATTATTAAATGTGTGTCCATGGAGTATATCAATTATAGTTTTCTCCCTAAGGTTTTCTTTATGCTAGTTGGAATGCCACAGAATTAAAAAAATTACCAGATGTCATGTTTATTTTAATACAACAGATGCTGTATACTTGAAAAATGTAGCAACGTTCTCATTTTTCTCTTATGTCAGACTGTCTTCACTTTTGTTTACATAAGGAAATGAGTAAGCACATGGAATATTTTGGAATTAGCTTCTGCACAATGAATCTTTGGGCACATAGACATCTGTGATGTAAAATCTCCTGGCATTGTTTCAGAAAAAACATTATTGTTTAAAGGCTGTCATTTGGAATGTAATTTAAAAACTTGTTTTCAACAGTCATAGAATTATACACGGATTTTGAACAGAAAAATATGGATACATAATGCTTATCTTTTTGGGGCTATCTATAGTAATCCTTTAACAGTTAAATATAGAATTAAATGTGTTTTATGTGTACATCTTCATTTCATGTTTTCCATTTTTGAACATCATTCCATTCTATCTGTCTACAAATCTCACTTTTAGTACCAGGGATCAACCCAGAGGCACTTTACCACTGAGTCATACCTCCAGCCTTTTTTAAAAATTATTATTCTTTTATTTTTTTGAGATAGTCTCTCTCTGTATTCTGGAAAAATGTGAAATATTGCTTTATAATCATATGTTTCTATTTTATGTAATTATTTTTATTTTATCTATTATATTCTGGATTATATTTTGAGGTCCAACTAATTTACCATATACATCTCATCCATTTTGATATTTGCTTCATAGTTCTCAGTGGTGAGCTACCACCCTCTTCCTATAAGTCACATAGATTGCGATTGCCTCTAGTTTTCCATAAACCCAAATAATGTTGCAAAGAATATGCAGGCATACATTTACTTGAGATCAATGTGAGAATTTGGGGCAGGTGGTGATTGCTATTCTTCTAGTGAATTTGAGTATTTCTATATATGGTTGTCAACCTTTGGTATTTTCACCTCCAAAAGTTGTCTATATATAGCGTTTGCTCATTGTTCCCCTTGATATTTTTTTCCTTATTGACTTACAGGTGTTTCTTACATATCCTAGATATTAATTCTTTGTTGATCTCCTTACTCATCTCTCTCTTAATGTATTAATTAGGCTCAGCAGTGAAAAGATATAATTTATATATGATTAAATTCATAATGTTTTTTGAGAGAGTCTCTTTTTTAACAGGGTATCATCAACAATGCCAAGAAATTAAACACAAAGAGGTATCAAGACTTCTGCAGAATGAAATGGGGTGATGCAGGTGAAAAATACAGGATTTTAAACTTCAATTTTCTAACATGCAAGATGGGAATATTAATATCAGATTATAGATCTCTGTTATAAAGAACATATAAAATAATTTTGTAAACTAATGCACTTTGATTAATACTTGTAGATTTATCAAAACTACTTTTAACACATGGTCTGGATCTAATTGTGTTCAGACAATAAACAAGCATGGTTAAAATTTAAATGCCACAGAACAGTGTTTCTATGTGTTTTAATTTAATATTTAAATATATGAATTGGCAATCAAAATTGAGTTTCAATATATTCACAATAATAATATTAACTAGATAATTTTGGAGAATGTATGTTGGCTTAAGTCATAGAGTGAGTGTTCTTGCTTAGAAATCTGCAAATTACAAAATAACCACATTTTGCAGTATTAGATTTATTTCTGAAACTATTTGTTTCTGAAAGTGAATATTTTTATAAATTAAATTACTTTTAAATTCAATTGGTGACAGATTAAAGGAATGAAACTTATAATTTCAATTTATAATTACAATTGGAATAACAACTAATATAACAGTGTATCTACTTAGTGAGTCTTGACTTTTCTAAGTCAAGTCTAATATTGCATAAATTATGTTTCTGTTTAAAGATATATATTGCAAAACTTCAAAACCTGAGCAATATTTCTCAAAGCATATTCTACAGAATGTATTTTCAAAATTAAAAAAAATAAAGAGCTTCCATGTTCAAACAATTTTGATAATACACAATTTCATCATGGTCTTTGATGTACTTTGGGTTGAGTGTCCCCAATTTAAAGGCCTGATATCTGAAAGGTTTCATATTCCAAAACTTTTTGCGTATATACACAATTCCACAAGCACAAATTTTCACACCTGACATCACATGATGAATATACAATAAATACTACCTTCTAGAGATGAGTATAAGTGTATATGAAACATAAATAAATTTTGTGATTAGATTTGGTTCCTACACTAAAGATATCTCATTGTGTATATTAAAAATTCCCAAATTAAAAAAACAACAACAAAACTACTACCAAAACAGTTCTGGCCCCAAGCAGCTTTGGTTAGGGATATTCAATCTGTATTATGCATTGTGACTATATATAATAAAATGGAATAAATTATATAGAATTTCCTAAACTTATTACACCTTATTTCTGGATTATCTGGTATATTGATCACTAGCATAGCCTGAAATATATAATACCTTTACTATTTACTTATTCTATTATGTAATGGGCAAGTATAACTTACCATTCTTTTGAATTTATGTTTCTCCTAATATTAAAGCAATTTTGCTCAATATATTTTGAATACATACTACCAAGTACATTCAGATTTGGAATTATTTTCATTGTCCTGTTGGAGTAGCAATTTAGTCATTGGAAGATGTCTCTTTTTATCTCTAACAATGCTTCTTACTTTAAAGTCTACTTCTTGTTTTTTCTTAGTATATATTTTCATGATTTTTTGTCTTTTAATTTAGTTAATTGTACTTTATACACAAAATTTGGTTAGTTTGTACCTTAACAGGTCTCAGAATTTTAGTCATGAATTGAATATTTTATTCAACTTAGATTCATTATTAATATATTTGATGTTACAATTATAATCTCCATTATCTTTTTCATTTGTCTCAAATATTTAGACCTTATCCTTCTTGTCTTGAATTATTTCAGAAAATGAAAATTTTATTATTTTCTTTTTCCTTTATTGACTTGTAAATTGTTTTATTATTGAAAATTTATAGTAAGTATTGAGTCAAATAATTTGAGATTTTTTTCAAAATTACTTTAAGTCCTTTGTATTTATGCCTACAAAGGAGTTCTACTCAGCAATTAGAAAAAATGATATTGCAGCCTTTGAAAGTAAATGGATGGCTATGGAAGAAATTATGCTGAGTGAAATAAGCGTAACCCAGAGAATCAAGGGTCGAATGTCTTCACTCATTTGTGGGAGGCTGGAGCTAGACCCTGGCCATTGAGAAAGGAGATCAAAGCTCATGTATAAAATCTGGATAAGGTGCAATGACATAAAACCCAAGGCATTTCTAGAGATGTATGGGGATGGAGTGGGGGAGGTATAAGGGCGGGTAATTGGGGGGGGGTTCTGGGGGATAAATCTAATTTTCAGATTTTATATTTATTATATTATTTCATTAGAAGCTTGTTTGATTGTTCAACAAATATATTTCTTAATAAAAAATAAAAACACATATTCAACAAACAAAAAGAGAAAGAGAGAGAGAGAGAGAGGCCAAAGATAATGACATCAAAGAGAAAGCTCCTGAAGGAAGTAATGGTTTCAAAAAGTTTTTGACATTTATAAAATGAATATAAGCTATTATAGGAAGAATTGGGATAAAATAAGGTTATTGATTCTGACTTATTCAAAATGATTTTTTCTAGTTTATAACCTCAACTAGTCTTATAATAAATGCTTTAAAGTAAAAAATAAAAAAAAAATAAAAAAAGAATCCCCTTCTCAATTTCTAAAATATCTGACTTTGTGACTGCACTGAATCTGCAGGTCAATTTCATTTAAAAAATGACATATTAAAATTCTAATTTTCTACTTTACAATAACAGAATATCTCTTCACTCATTCATGTCTTCTTTAATTTCTCTCCAGCAATATTTAAAAAATTTTAGTCTACAGATTTACCACCAATTTGACAGTGATGTATGTTGGTATTTTCTGCTGAATATTCTCAAGGATTTTTATTTTTGTTGATTTTTAAATGTTGGGATATTTTTTATCTTGGTATCTTTGGATATTTCTCCTGCGCCCACCCCCATCTTTTCCTGTTGCCTAATTATTATTATTGTTGTTTTATTTTTTTCCTCAGAACTAAGGACTGAACCCAGGACTTTGTTCATGCTAGTCAAACATTATGCCACTGAGCTAAATTCCTAATCCTTTCCTTTTTCTGAAATGCTAAGTTTTGGATAATTTAATATTGCTGTACTTCTCTTTCATGTTTTTTTTTTCTTTTTGTCACTTATCTGTCTTGAAATTCTTTGATTCTTTCTTCCAATATGGTGAATCTACTACTCAGTTCATCAAAAACAATTTTATCTGGTATTGAGATTTTCATCAATATAATTTTTTTATTCTTTTTAGTTTCCATCTGTCTACTCATATTCTCCATCTTTCAGTGAATTCTTTCTACTTTTCCCAGTATATCCGTTAATGTATTGTAAAATTATTTTTAAGATCCTTGTCTGATAATTCTAACATCCAGACATTCCAGGTCTGATTCTCTGTTGACCATTTTCTTTTTAAAAAATGGAATATAATTTGTTTGTTCATGTATCTCATTTTTTAATTGAATACTGGACATTGTAAAAGGCAAGTGATAGTATACCAGGAACTAGAAAATTGTCTTCTCTGTTAGATATTTTCTTTTAGCACTTTTTAGATAATAGTCACTATCATCTGATTTCTTTAGTTCTGCTGTCTTAATTAGTCATATTATCATAACTTTCAAGATCATAAGCCTGTTTCCCTGAGTGTCTTTAATAATTTTTCAAGTGTTATTCAGCCGTTTTACTGAAATACACTTTTTTTAGAAGTATATAGAGATACAATTGAGGGTGAAATATTATCAAACCAACAGTAATCAATGTATATATACTTTGTTATCCAGCGGTAATGCCAAAACATGGATGACCACCTTGGGTTTCACCTGTTGCAGTTTCCCCCAGAAGAACTCATGTGCTAAATGGGTATCCCATGGAGGAATGACATCGACTTTTGGGATGGTTCCCCCATATTCCCACTCTCCAGTCTCCTATGAGTTCTTCATACACCCTCCCCCCTTCTTACCCCCTCCCTACACCTCCAAGTATCCTAGGGAGCCATCCCACTATTACTCTGAGAGTCATACAATTGGAAGTATTGTTAGATTAGCCGTCTACCCTACTGCTTCCCCATATATTCTAGCATCCACAGATGAGAGAAACCATTCAGCCCTTGAGTCTCTGGGATTGGGATACTACACTTAGCATAATTCTTTCCATCTTCATCCATTTGATATCAAAAGCCATAATATCGTCCTCTCTAATGGCCAAGTAGTATTCATTGTATATATGTACCAAAGTTTTTGTATCCACTTGTTGAGTGAGGGGCATCTGGGTTGGTTCCATAGTCTAGCTACAGTAAATTGAGCTGCTATAAACATTGATGAAGCCACATCACTATAATATGCTGATTCTAACTCTTTTGGGAAAATACCCAGGAGTGGGATAGCTGGGTCGTAAGGTGGTTCCATCCTTAATTTTTTGAGGATTCTCCACACTGCTTTCCATAGTGGCTGGACCAGTTTGCAGCCCCTCCAGTAGTGTAACAGTGTTCCTCTTTTCCTACAGCCCCTCCAGCACCTGTTGTTGTTTGTATTCTTCATTTTTGCCACTCTAACAGGAGTGAGGTGGTATCTCATAGTAGTTTTGATTTGCGTTTCCCTTATAACTAATGATGTAGAGCATTTTCTCATATATTTATGGGCTTTCTGGACTTCCACTGGAGAGAAGTTCCTTTTGAGTTCTTTAGCCCATTTATTGATTGGATTATATGTGAATTTGGACTTTAATTTCTTTAGTTCCCTGAATATTCTGGATATTAGCCCTCTGTCCAAGGTGTAGCAGGCAAAAGTTTTCTCCCATTCTGTAGGTTCTCTCTTGATGCTCTTGACTAGATCTTTGGCTGTGCAGAAACTTTTTAGTTTAATTGCATCCCATTCATTTATTCTTGATTTTACAGCTTGAGCCATGGAAGTTTTGTTAAGGAAGTAGCTGCCGACTCCTATATGCTGTAGTGATGACCCTACTTCTTTTTCTAGTAAGTTTAAACTTGTTGGCTTAATATCCCGGTCTTTGATCCATTTTGATTTAATTTTTGTGCAGGGCGAAAGATAAGGATCCAGCTTCAGTTGTCTACAAATGACTGTCCAGTTTGTCCAACACCATTTGTTGAACAGGCTATCTTTCTTCCACAATATGCTTTTGCCCCCCTTTATCAACTATCAAATAGTTAAGGATATGGGGGTTTGTCTTAAGATCTTCTATTCACTTCCACTGGTCTTCAGTTCTGTTTTGATACCAATACCATGGTAGTCTTGCTATTATAGCTCTGTAGTATAATTTAAGGTCAGGGATTGTGATACCCCTATTTCTTCCTTTCTATAGAGTAATGTTTTGGCTAGTCTGGGTCTCCTGTTATTCCACATGAACTTGAGAATTGCTTTTTCTATATCTGTGAAGAATGCCATAGATATCTTGATGGGGATTGCATTGAATCTGTATAGGGCTTTGGGCAGAATGGCCATCTTTATTACATTGATTCTGCCTAACCTTGAGCATGGAATGTTTTTCCATCTACTCAGGTCTTCTGTAATTTCTTTTTTTAGTGTTTGATAGTTTTCTTTGAAGACGTCCTTAACATCCTTTGTAAGGTTAATGCCCAAGTATTTCATTTTTTTTGGAAGTGATGGTGAATGGGAGAGATTTCCTGATTTCTTCTTCCACGGATTTGTTGCTAGAGTAAAGAAACGCTAGTGATTTACTGGAGTTGATCTTGTAGCCAGCTACTTTGCTAAAATTGCCTATAAGCACCAGGAGTTTTCTGGCCAATGTTATTGGGTCTTCTAGGTATAAAATCATGTCATCTGCAAATAGAGATAACTTGACTTCCTCTTTTCCTATACAAATACTTTTGATTTCCTTGTCTTGCCTGATAGCTCTGGCAAGGGTTTCAAGGACTATATTGAACAAGAGTGGGGATAGCAGACAGCGTAGTCTCATACCTGAATTCAGTGGAAATGCTTTCAGTTTTTCTCCATTGAGGATAATGTTGGCTATGGGTCTGTCGTAAATGGATCTGACATAGTTAAAGTATCTTCCCTTGATCCTTATCTTTTCCAAAGTTTTGAGCATAAAGTGGTGTTTAATTTTATCAAATGCCTTCTCTGGATCAATTGAGATGATTATATGACTTTTGTTTTTAATTCTGTTTATGTGGTGAACTACATTTATTGATTTGTATAAATCAATAAATCAGCCTTGTTTTCCTGGAATGAAGCTCACTTGATCATAATGAATTATCTTTTTAATGTGCTTTTGTATCCGATTAGCTAAAATTTTATTTAGGATTTTTGCATCAGTGTTCATCAGGGAAATTGGTCTGTAGTTTTCTTTCCTTGACATGTCTTTGTTGGGCTTTGGAATCAGTGTAATGTTTGCTTCATATAAAGTATTTGGGAGTGTTCCCTCTCTATCAATTTCATGGAAGAGCTTGTAGAGGATGGTGTTATTTCTTCTGTGAAGGCTTGGTAGAATTCTGCTTTATATCCATCTGGACCTGGGCTTTTCTTTTTTGGGAGAGCTTTGATTGCTGCTTCAATTTCGCTTTCTGTGATAGGTTGTTTGAGATTTTCAATGTCCTCCTGTGTTAAAGAGGGGATGTCATGTGTGTCCAAGAACCTGTCCATGTCCTCCAGGTTATCACATTTGGCAGGTATAAGTTTTCAAAATAGGTTCTGATAATCTTCTGTATCTTGGATGAGACTGTGGTGATATCCCCATTTTCATGTCTGATTTTGTTGATTTAGATCTTCCTTTTGGTGGGTTTGGCAAGGGGTCTGTCGATTTTGTTGACTCAAAGAACCAACGCTTAGTTTTATTAATAATTTGTATAGATTTTTTGTTCTCAATTTCGTTATTTCAGCTCTGATTTTGGTAATTTCCTGTCTTCTGTTAGATTTAGGGTTGGACTGTTCCTCCTTTTGTTGTCATTTGAGTTGAAGCATAAGGCTATTAATCTGATCTCTTTCTAGATTTTTGATGCATGCACGCAATGCTATAAATTTACCTCTTAAGAAAGCCTTCATACTGTCCCAGAGGTTTCAGTATGTTGTTTCCTCGTTGTCGTTCAATTCCAAAAACTTCATAATCTCTGTTCTCATTTCCTCTTTCACCCATCCTTCGTTTAAGAGGTAAGTATTCAATTTCCAAGTATTAGAATAATTTCTGTTGTTTCTCTTGTTGTTGATTGCTAAGATCATAGCATTACGATCTGACAGAATACATGGGATTATATCCACTTTTTTATACTTGCTAAGATTATCCCGGTGAACTAGGATGTGGTCTATTTTAGTGAAGGATCCATGAGCCGATGTGAAGAACGTAAATTCCGCTGTCTTAGGATGGAATATTCTGTAAGTGTCT
>PVKS010007582.1:0-72248 GCA_004027875.1 Aplodontia rufa | reverse complement strand
ATCAGGAAGCAGTATGTTAGACGACAAGGTAATAATAACTTCCAAGTGTATGATTCTCAACGCAACAGGGAGATGACTCCCTAGTATACTTGGAGGCGTAGGGTGGGGGACAGGGTGGGGGGAGGTTGTAGGAAGAACACTTAGGAGACTGGAGGGTGAGAATATGGGGGAATCATCTCAGAAGGAGATCTCTGTCCTCCATGAGATATCCATTTAACTCAGAGGTCTTCTGGGGGAAACAGCAACATGGGGAACCCAAGCTGGGCATCCATGATATGGCATTAGCCCTGGAAACTAAGTATATATACATTGGTACTTGAATGTTTGATAATGTTTCCCCCTCAATTGTATCTCTATATCCATCTAATAAAAAAAATGGTGGCTACTATTGGCTCACTCCAGTAGATTTGAATGATAAAGAAATGGGCTCCCATCCTTTCTATAAAAATATATTCTAGGGGGACTGCAGTTGTGGTTCCATGGTTATGGGACTTGACTGCCAAGTGCAAGTACACAGGTTTGAATCCCAGCACCATATACACAACGAAGTATCAGAGCAACAAAAGCCACAGGAAAAAGTAATAAAGTTGAATCTTTCTCTCTCTCTGTCCCTCTTTCTTTAATATATATAGATATTCATATTTTAAGGATCTTTGTGCTCTTATTTATAACTCACTGAGACACTTCATGCCAGCAAGAATTAAGCACTGAGTATGTCAAGTTCCATGACTATTAAAATATTACTGTAATAGGCAGCATGTAGAATCCTAACCTTTAGAAGGATTTGTCCAGGTTAGGAGGCAAGTAAGTATTGAATTTAATATACATCTTGGCTATTCAAGCAGTATGATTTTCATATCAAATTGAATTTTCACACATGTTTCTACTAAAGTTCATTAAAAATTATTTAGTTTGGAAAAAGTGACAATATTTTATCTGCATTTATCATGGAATGATTAGTTTCCTGCTTATACTTAATACAGTGAATATTATACTCAGATAAAATTTTAAACACTCTATTTTCTTGGGTTGACTCATTCTGTAAATTTCTTGGAGGACTTCAATTGCTAGTGGTGCTTAAATTAGTAAGTGAATTCAAATATTTAACTTTTAAAATAACAAATCCAATTAAGACTGCCTTACTTATCAGTAGAGCTATTCTCCCCCTCAAAAAATCTGCTTATTGAAAGAAAGCATAAAGAATCTGTATTAGCTTAAAGAAAGCTATACATTTATCTGAACTGAGTTTTGAGTGTTCCACTAATAAAATTTGGCTCCCTGAATAGCAGAAGCTAGGAGAAATTTAGTTCTAATCTCCTAAGCCAAAAGAAGTTGATGAATTCATCCAATAAAAGTAAAATGTAAGGGGGCTGGAGCGGTGGCTCAACGGTTTCAGCACTTGCCTGGCAAGCACGAGGACCCGGGTTCAAACCCCAGCACCACGTACACAACTAAGTGTTGGAGCAACTAAGGCCATGTGAAAAACTAAATAAAGTTGTTTCTCTCTTTCTCTGTCTCTCTCACTGTCCCTCTTTCTTTAAAAAAAAATGTAAAATGTAAGGCTGGAGCAGTGGCTCAGTTGTTGAAGTGCTTGCCTGGCATGCATGAGGACCCAGGTTCAAATCCAGCACCACATACACAACTAAGTGTCCAAGAAACAAAGGCCAGTTGAAAAACTAAATAAAGTTGATTCACTCTCTCTTCTCTCCCTCTCTCTTGTTAAAAAAAAATGTAAAATGAATAGCAGTACAATATTATCCTTATTGAATGTTCCTGTCTCACAAAAACAGATATCAATTCATTCAGTAAGAAAATACTCTGAAATATTGATAGATAAAAAAAGGTATTGGTTATAAATGAACAGGTAGTCCTAATCACTCATTGTTGATATATACTGAGTTATTTATATAAAAATAGCAATCAGAAAATCAAATTGGTCTTCTCCCTAGACTATTTTTTTCCATTCTATGAAAAGCTTGGGCATCCTAATACCCCAAATGTAAAACAAGAGAAGAAATAAACCACATTTTACATAATAAATGTTTAAATAACATTTACATTTTATTTAAAAAACTGAATCAGTTTTGACAAATTTTATTTTTAATCAGTCTTAGTAAATGTACTACTGTTTTGTAATCATATTTTTAGCCATATCATAATTTTGGAATGTGAATATATTTTGGTAATTATTCCTACTGAAATAACATTGTAATAATTCATTTATTCAGGAATTTCTTTTCATTAGACAATTATTTTGTACATCTTTTGTTTTTAACGTGCAATAAAATAAAGTATAATATACTTTATAATCAATGTTTTGTTATTTTAGATTTTAGGGAAATATATTTACTTTAACATAAACATTTTTAGTGCAGATTTCACATAAATTCTCCTGGAACTACTTAATATTTTATTCCTACTACATTTTCATTCAATTGACTAAGTTCTAATTTAGATAAATCTTTAATTCTTTCTAATTTATCATTAAGACTCTGACATTCAGATGGCAGGTGATTTGTATTGTGGTTTGTTTTTCAGTGGAATCACCAGGATTCCTAAAAGGATACCCTGTATGTTTCCAGAAATACTCTACTTTCTAGAAATTTCCCAAGTATTCAGAATGAATTTTTTGAGAGAACCACCTCTCCTACACACCAAGTAGATATTAATGTAGCAACCGACATGTCCTGATAAGTGATTTTGACAATCATCTAACCTTAAGAGTTCAGCTCCCCATTTCCAGCCAAATTAATTTTGAGCCACACATTATATGCCATGTAATAGTCCAATTACTTTAAATAAGGTTGAACATGATTATACACTTATATTCATTGTAGAAATTATTTATGATATGTATGCATTCTGCAGAGATTCTGGAAATGAGTTCTGGTAAACATGAAAACATCACTATAAACTTGCTCACTAAAAAATGCTGTAGTAAAGGCACGTTTTTGAAACTCCCGAGGCATGGTGGTGCTGAATTACATAATCCTGTCATTAGGTGCCAATATTATCATTTTTCTCTATTTTATTTAAAAAAACTCTCAGAAATTACCAAGTGCCTTCATAAATTTAGCTATAATTTTCACAGATGACAAGTGATTTATATTATGTAAACCAAACATTAATTAAGTACTTTCCTTTTTCTTTATGAGCTTTGGTCCTGTTTGATTTTATTTTGTTTCAAAATATGATAATATCAAACCCTTTCCCAGCTATTTATAAAGAGAGTACAAGAAAAAAAGCTACTTATTTGATTCTTAAGAAAGTCACAAACAGCAATTGCTATAGAGTGAGGCTAGAAGTGAAATCCATATGTAATGCCTCTGTCAGCAAAGACTTAGTAGAAGAGGGCTTATAATAAATATTCACATCTGCTGCTTTGGACACTCTAATCCATCCTAAAGATCTTTGCTGTGTCAGGCTTTGTTCTAGATGAAGCGGCCCAGTAGTTATAAAGGTTTGCAAATAGGCCATATTTATCATGGTTAGCTTTACTTTTAAAACTTCTGTTTCAGAGATATTCATTATGTTTGAGATATAATTTAGGATTAAATATTTTACTGTGGCTTTCTTGGTGACACCATTCTAGAATTCATATTATGAAATGGACAAATCTATTTTTACAATATATTACCTACCTAAAATCTGTGAAGAAGGTATTATTAATAAACATGCTATGCCCTTTGTGGAAAACAATGGCTAGAAACCCAGGCTGTGGATTTGAGTCCTTCTCCTTAAATGCTGGCTCCTTCTACGTCTAGGATGCATTCATGAACCAGTTCCTTAGTTTTCTATATCCTCTGCTTCTTCACTCACACAGTGGTGATAATGTTGTTTCCTTGTCATTAGAAAGTTGTAACAATTGTGGGAGACTATACGCCCTGAGCACTAAATATGGTTTCTAGCATGTTGAGAGCTTAAAAATTTTAAATAACCATTACTGAAATGATAACGTACTTTCTAAGTGTGATTAGATAATCCATTGGATACAACTAATGTCATAGTTTTTTTTTTTTAAAGAAAGAGGGACAGTGGGGGGGGGGTTAAGAGAGAGAGAATCAATTGTATTTAGTTTTTCGTGTGACTTTTGTTGCTCCCAGACTTCCTTGTGCGTGTGGTGCCAGAGTTTGAACTCACATCCTCGCACATGCCAGGCAAGTGCTATAAGCTCTGAGTCACCGCTCTAGCCCCTGTCATAGTCATTCATCCTAGTGCTGAACTTATATAAAAACCTTCCATGCATTTATTTGCCTCTAAGTTCCCTGATAGTTTATTATTATACTTTTAAAATATAGTTTTTAAGAAAATGATTCACTAAAAACAATGACATAAAAATTATGAGAACACCCTGCACTGTATTTAGCTATATTACATAGCAAAACTTTAATTTAGCAAAAATTTGACTTTTAGAGTAAAAAGCCCAAATCGTTTATAAATTAAGATATTAGTTTTCACTTCAACTCCAAAGAAAGTTTGTTGAGTACATGAGCATTACCATTTTAAAGTAGAAATGTATATGATTATCGTTTTGAGTGATGATTTAGCATAATTTTGATAAATAAATTTAAAATAGAATACAAACTGTACAATATAAACTACCCATGATATATATGTGTAGATATAGATCATATTTTCCATAGGTAAAATTTGTAAGCTATGCCATTTAAAACTTTTTGACATATTCATTTAAAGAAGAAAGTAGTCTTGCTTAGTTGCATTCAATCTCATCTTTTCAGAATGATTTATTAATTACAAATATAAGGAAAATGGCAGGGCATTTTGATGACCTTTGCATATAAAGTAGGCAGAGGATTAGATTGTATTTTCCCATTTAAAAATTTTATTATCTATTCATTAATGTGCCTTAATTTTGACTCAAATTATTTTTACACAGATAGGAGCTGGTTTATATTTAATGAATGTCATCTAATATAATGAGTCTACTGAATCACAATCAAAACAAAATATAACATTCTATTGCTTATAAGATGTAACTGCTTGAAATAAAATAATGTCTCTTTCTCTCTCTCTCTCTCTCTCTCTCTCAGGTCGAGTATTAGCTCAAGCGAGTGGCAATGGGGTTATCCATTTGCTAGATCTTAAATCTGGGCAGATTCATAAACTGATGGGCCATGAGAGCGAGGCACACACGGTGGTGTTTTCCCACGATGGGAAGAGTCTGTTTTCTGGGGGCTCTGATGGCACAATTCGAACATGGTCTTGACCATCAGCTGTATATCCCACGGTGGAGGGCATTCCCTTGAAGGCTTGAAAATGCTTCTTGGAGTTCCAAGCCAGTAAATAACTGGTTAAATATACCAGGAGGTAGCATTTGCAATTTTCTTTAAAACATGCTTTGGACATATATTTTAGTGTTCATACTGTTACCAATAAAAATAAATAAACTTTTTGCTCATTTATTTTTGTCTGAATCTTTTTTCTCTTATTTTGATATGAATTTAGAGATAGAGCATCTTTGCTAGGGTTTGGAAGAAACAGCTTTACAATGACGCCTAATGACAGACTAGATGAATTACAGCAGATTGATTTTTAATGTTAGAGAACAAACTGCAGGAAAACGCGGCTACTTTCTTTTCTCTTCTTCTTCAAATCAGACCCAAGCTGCAGAAGACTGAAGTTTAATCATGCAGCACAGAAAAGTCTTTTTTCAACCGAAGGATCAAATAGAATAGGCCAGCATACATTTTCAGATTCTTTGATTATGCCTTATCTATTAATAATAATCAAGGACTGCAGATGGTTTAAATCTAAATGCATGCCTCTTCCGGAACTTTCATTTCTGCAACCCATCCAAAAATGCATTAGGTATAATTATAATTTTTAAAAAATTTTTATTGTAATTTCAATGCAAATAAGTGTCGCGCACGTAGGACGCTTCCCCCCTCCTAATGCACGCATCCGCTGCATAAAGTGCGACTGCTTTGAGAACACTCTAACCTGTTCTAAAGAAGCAGCTGGGGGATTTCGACCAACTGGGCTCAGAAGCCAGTTGTTGGCGCTGTCCGTGGTGCTGAGGAATTCCCGGCTGCCGACAGAATGAGCTCCAAATCAGCAGTCTGCAAACTGCTCTCAGTGATGCAGAAACCCAGCTAAAGTTGCTCCTTTCCTTCACGTCCACAGTTAGCATTTTCTGGTGTGTAAGAAGGGATTCAAGCAACATATCGTGGACGATGCTGATGATACTGCCGGCGGCGTGGGCTTTGAGCTACAGTATGCTGTTGCTGTTTGCGATTCTCAGAGCCTAGCCAAATCACCTCTACTGCCGTAGCAAACACTGTGTAAGTGAACTCATGTGTGGAGGAGGCGTAATCAGCCAGGAAATTTCATAGAAGGATCTAAGAAAATGCTAAAAATAAGTTCAACATGATTCTGCTACTGGGATCTGGATTTCTACAGGACCAGCATTGCTTCTTGCTTTGAATTCTGAAGACAGGTCCAAAGCATATTTCTTATGTGTTTCTGCTGTGTTTCTCTCTGGAAGGGTAGGAGACTGCTTCCTGACTGTGTTTGAAATGGGAGGTAGAGAGAATGGATTGCCTTTAGTTCATGCCTGAAAATGTATTCTTTGGGTGATTAAAGAGGAACTGCTTTCCTAAAACACACCTGACCTTTTAGTTCATACCGGTCTGTGACCCCCACCACCACCATTAACCTCCAGAGTGATTAGGTAAGTGTATCTTATGCCATGAGTTATGTTTATTTTCTTAAAAAAGAATAGATGCAGTCATTTTAAATCATATGTAACAATATAGGGAAGGGGGGAAAGTTTAGCTAGCAAATGATCCTCCGTTTAACAGTGTTTGCTTTCTTATTAAAAATCTTCAGATAAACATGCTATTGGTTTCTCTAATGTTTCTTTTCTTAATAGGGTCTTAAATTGCACTAGAGCACTCAATTATGAAGAAAGCTTTTTTAAAAAAAAACCTAAGAACTTTGTTGTGTTAAAAAAATCTTGTATTCTCCATGCAGATTTTAAAATGTATTTCATATAATAAAGCATGTTTAACATCTATATAAAGTAGATATCACACCCCTATTTTTATCTTTAAGTTCACATTTGTCATAACCTGACACGTTAATGCCTACCTGTGGCTTACAAAGAGATCATTTTCTGTGTCCTTTTGAAGCAGAATCATATGTGTATTTTATATGGCTTATCTTGCATGCATTGACAGATACTGCTGGAGTATATAAGGACGAGCAGTAGCTCCCTTTTCTTCCAAAATAAACTTTCTAAATATGTGGGAGGTATATAAATGCATGCTCTAATTAGTAAAATATATTTATACTTTTTCAGAAGCTTCTATTATGTTTGTAGCTTCTGTAGTAATTTAGGAAGAAAAAATGCTTTGTCAAAGGGAGCTCCCAGCTTCTCAACTAGAATTATAGGTTTGCAATTTCTTGTTATGTCATGACTCATTATTTTTGACATATTTTAAGAGAAATCCATCTCCTTTATCATTATCTATCCAAAAGGAATTCTATTATCAGAGAATATTTGAGTAATACCAATATCAGCTTTCTCTAAAAAGAGGACGTGAATGTACTACCTTCCATCTTACTATTACTACAATTTGCATATAACTTAAAATGCAAATACAGCCTAATAGTTTATGAAGTTTCCTAGCATTATCTTCATCTTATTTAAAATTATCATGTGTATATGTTAGACCAAAAAGAAATAGATCCTCATTGCTCTTAATATAATGTGAAAATAAACCAATGAAAGACATTTGTAAATTATCTGAAAATGTCCTATATGCAATCCTTGTGATATTGGCATGAAGCCCATAGCTTTCAGATAGACACATGAATATTTTACAACACTTTTCCTTACCTAATACTTCTTAAAGCCACAGTTTCCCCAGAGCTTTTGTGTGAGTTAGGTACACTAAGCATTTAAATAATAGCTCACTACCAACATTTCATACCAATCACTAATTACTAACTGAAGTTTACCAAAGTCAATGTTACCCTTTAATAAGGCATATTCAATATGAATGGCAATATCTCACTGTTATTGTAAGAAACTTCCATAACAAGTTTTATGGTGGCATCTTTGTGCAAATTGCCTAAATGCAAATATTTTTGGCATTTCAAAGGGTTATATTTTCGAGGCTATGTGATGATAGTTAGATTACATGAAATAATTAATTCAAATGATATTATATGATTTCTAGATTCAGGTTGCCAAAAAAAAAGTTATGGACATATTTTTCCTGCCCACTAGGAGCTTACCTCTTGAGTAAAAGATGTGGACAAAAATACAAATAAATTTTATTTTAACAAATCCTTTTCATAAATGGAGTTCTTTCATATTATTTTAAATCTTCTTTCACTTATTCACTGTGGAATAGTTAAAAATGCTTTTATTATTAGCTGTGTTCCCAAATCCAGATCCATACAGACTGAAAGAAGTAACTGTGTTCAGATCACTGTGTTTCTCCATTTATGGATATAAATAAGTAAGGGAGATTTTATGCTTACTTCATACCAATTATAACTTACATTCAACTGTTGGTTTATTCCCTTTCTTTGAGAATTCATTACTGTTACTAATTTTTGGTTTTGATACATATGATTATAACATAAATACCTTTTCTCACTGACTAGTCCAGTTAAAAGAAAAATAGAGGTTGTGAGTTCAAATATTATTGAAGTATTTGTTAGTAGCTCCTTATAATCACATTTTAAACTCTGTAAAACTACTTCTTAAAATTTAGACAAAGCCTTAAAATTTAGACAAATTTGAAAGTAAATACAAGCTTAAGGTTTCCATGTAAAATAACTCCATAAGGACAGATTTAATACACATATTGCCAAGAATACACTTTCAAGACTTTACAATGAAGTATAGATGGTTGCATGAACTTGGTCTATTTGAGGTCTGAGTATCTTCCAAATTGAACCCAAACCAACAATTTTATGAGCATGGGCTTAAATTAATCTATATTCTCTTCATATATGTCAAATTATTTTTTAAATATTTATTTTCAGCCTACCCCTCTTGTATTCCCATGGAAGGAGCTGAGTATATTTTATAATAGGAGCACACCCAGAAGTCTTTGAGGAGGGGGATGGCTCTTCATATTCATGAAGCTTGCCTACTTCTATTGGTCATCCCTGGATTGGTCACCTCTGCGGCCATCAGTCATGAAGACTATCCTGCTGATGAAGGTGACCAGACCTCCAGTAATGACAATCTGATCTTTGATGACTATCGAGGGAAAGGGTGTGTGGATGACAGCGGCTTTGTGTACAAGTTGGGAGAACGGTTTTTCCCAGGGCATTCCAACTGTCCATGTGTCTGTGCTCTAGATGGACCTGTTTGTGACCAGCCAGAATGCCCTAAAATTCACCCAAAGTGCACAAAAGTGGAACACAATGGATGCTGTCCTGAATGCAAAGAAGTGAAAAACTTTTGTGAATATCATGGGAAAAATTACAAAATCTTGGAGGAATTTAAGGTATGAATTACCCTCTATTTATTGAATACTAACTTTTCACATCTCATGCTTAGTAGATTGTTACATTAAAATCAAGGTTGGAAAATATGTTTCAAATTTTCTCTTTAATTCACAGCAATATGCTTGACAAATGGCCAATTGGTTTGTGGGTCAGTATTTATACTATTTCACAGTAACCAGTTTCATAGACATTTTTGGACATGCTTAATGTCTTATATTTTGGCCTTTAAACATTTTTTCTGTGTTATTACAAAATATGTTTTCTGAGGGAAGGAAATTTGTTTGTAGGCTATGTGTATATTAAATTAATTTTTAAGTTTTGTTAGGTTTACTATGTTTTTGGTCCTTTGGCCTGTATTTGAAGCCTTGTAACTGTGATCTTGAAGTATTTGTTTATGTGTGTCAATGTAAGTGCTACAGAAACACACTTCCAAGCTGCAATTATCATATTAAGAAAATACGCAGGGCCTACTCACTGTAGGATAGGGTCCCCATCTTTTCTCTGCTTATCAAACTTTTTACTTAGAGGATTCATAAAGAACTGAATTTGTATCAGTTTCATAGAGAACTGAGTTTTTTCATAGTCTATGAGAAAGACTAATTTCTTTTCAACATGAATGGTATTTCTTAATTTTCTTTTATGCTTGTGACTTATTTTCAAGTAACTTGGAGTTCATTTTTATCTGTTCTTGGATTTGCTTTTCTCCAATGGCTGGTTTTCATTAGACTGTCCTAAAAGCCCAATACAAATCCTGGAGGCATTAAATAATGCATCAAAAATATCCTCTTTAATTGTTACGGCAATTTGTGCTGGAGATGAAAGGCTTTTATTTCATCCAACCATGTTTCTGTGGCAAGGTGCTCAGAATAATATAGGTAAAAGATATAGCTAGTTTTCATTGCTTTAAGTCTTTCTGGGCTTATGAATTCAAGCCAGGAATTTACCTGGGAGTGCCTTTCCATTTTAACTTCAATTCCTTAGAACATAAGGAGAATTTTAATATAATTATTATATCAACTTTCTTATAAATATATTTTGTTCTAGACTTTTATATTTCATGTATAAATTTTTGCTGCACAATATTAAGAACTAGAGAGTCTGGTAAAATTATCATTTTTTGGCATCAAATAATAGTTAAGAGATTACTATTTTGAATTTACTGATGACTTCTGTGGTCTCTAAAATATTGTATATACTTTGACATTAGCTATTTTTACTTTCTGGTTAATGAAAGTAAATACAAGTACTCAGCACATCAAGGTTTGTAGAACCATGTCCAAAATTCCTATCACTCTTTTCTAGCATGCATATATATCTAGAGTAGTGTGCAAAGAGTTATTATAGGAACAATACTAGCCCAAACAAAAAAGTACATTGGGTAAACTTTGTGAGGTATATAAAATTTGGTAATTAGTATTTAATAAAAAGGATAAATTGATTATATGAATTTAGTCAACTCACAGCTAAACAATGTTATAATTTCCCCTCTATTTATTTCATTGCAAGGGTAATAACTATATTTCCATGTCAAACAATACAAAAATATATATGAACAAAAGTTGATAATTCTTATATTCATTTTAATCGTATCTTGCTGTAATCAAATCCCAACTAAATCCCTCCCTAATACATAACTTACTAATATTCACTGTTTTTCCATCTGCCTTTTTGTGACATGGGATTTTTAAATGTGTAGATTTAAAAAAATATAGATGTCATGTTTTTTATAAGAGCAAGGAACTAATATCAAGAAAGTTTAAGTAACTTCTCCAGAATTGTCAGTTTACTTAACCAATTTCTAAATGTTGCCTTCTTGACTGTGAAGTTTATTCAACCTCTCAAAGCACTTTGGTCCTAAGGTTAGATAAACCTGGATTCAAATCCCAGATTTATCAACGGGAATAAATTTTTGGATGGAATACTTAGACTTTTTGAACCACAGTACAAATGACTATGAAATAGTCATGTACTAATTACCTCTCTTGGGAGTAGATGATGGAAGTATTTAATGAAATACAATTTATGTAAAGTTATTTTCCTTGTGGTGACACTCACATACTAGGTCTTGAATAAAGGATTGTTCTTCTCGAACAGTCATGGATTTACTCTGTGTTCTGAATTCTTCCATGACTTTGCCTATGTATTATAATGGAAGTTCAACTTTAAGACCCTTTCAAATGAAGGAATTCAAATAAATTTTTAAATGATCTATATATATATGAACTATATAAGTATTAGCCATAGTTTATCATCTTGCTTCCCTTCCAACTCAGTTTGAAAGAAAAAATTTAAATAAAAGCATAATTAAAAGAAAACGCAGCTTGCAATGAATGAGTACCTACTTTTTAAAGATGTATAGAACTTTCATTTAATAATATTGATATGTTATTAAGGAAGTTGTAATATTAGATATTCTTTGAATATAATACATTCATCTGATAAACACTTATTGGACTTTGTAATACAAGAAACTGTAGATATACGTACATTGGAAAGTAGAATACCTGGAAATCAGTCTCTTCTCATGAGGAATAATTGGTTTGGAAAGAGAAGAAAGGCATTTAAAAGTTGAATATGTGACTATGAAATTTCAATAAACTCCCAAGGGATTGTAGTGACAGAAGCTTATGAACATAGTATGAGATTTGGCCAAGTAAGATTCTTCAAAAGGATTGTCAAGTTTGAGCCTCTTTTTCAAGAAGTAATTGAAATTGGCCTGGGGAGATTAAAATTCCAAAGAGGAACTGTTGGAGCGAAATCAGAGGTAAATTTGTATGTGTTGGTGGACAGTGCATGGGAGAGACTGGCACACAGGAATAATATTAGATTTAAATATCTAATATCAGAAGAATAACAAATAAAATACCAGTGGCCCTGCATAGAGATGACTTAGTTAAACAGAACTGTTAAACAAGATTATCCTGAATCCAAGTACAGAATTGAAAAGAGATGGAAAAAATTATTGGTGTGGGAAGAGAACTATTGAAAGCAAATGAAACAAAACAAAACAAGATGTGATGATCAGAATGCAAAAGAACATTCAGGATTGTTTTCAGGATAAAAATCTGAATTTCCTGGTATAGACTAGATACTACTCACCGTCATCTCCAAATACTTCAGCCTCCAGTGATTTGTCTTCCCTGTGTTTGCTTATTCCATCGCAGAGTAAGAGCACTTTTTCAACATTGCTCACCTGTATGAGTCCTAGACTACTTCAGGACTCTATGTAAATCTCATCTCAAATGAAAAGCCCCCAACCATCTCCCCTAGCGCTGTGTGTCAGAGTGGATCATGCCCCATGCTCCTTTTCTACATTTTTCCACAGCATGCTGTGTCCACCTTTATAACAAGAACAGTAATGATAGATGCTGTCAAGCACTCTACATGTATCGACACATTTCGAGATTTTCCAAATTGATGCTTTCATTATCACTGTTTTACAGATAAGAAAACTGAAGCATCCAAGTGTAACTTGCCCAAGGTCATATAACTGGAAAATAGAAACACTAGGCTTCCAACCCAGACAGCCTGGCTGGCCTCTAAGTCCTCGCCCCTGTCCTGCCTCTGTCACACTGCAGTAATACATATAATGTGAAGCCACCTGGCTCTTCCAACAGAAACCACCTGTTTTCTTCCACCAACACAAACGCTTTGAGTCTAGGGACCCTGTTGTCTTATTTGCCCTCTATTTCTAGCTCCCTGTGCTGTATGAGCCACTAACAGGCATTTGGTACACATTTGGTGAATGGAGTAATGGGTCTGACTATAATTGAACACATGGCATAAAGAGGTTAAATAGAGTCCCTTTAAAATTTCTGTTTATTTGATGATCTCTTCAAGTTTAGACTAAGAGTGATGATCAGGTAGATGACACACATTGTCCCTGGATGAAGCACCTGTTTCCATCCTGATTCTACTGTTGACTCCTCTCAGACCCTTCCTAACCAAGGCTGGTTTTCGTTGCTGTCTCCATCCCAGTGTTGCAATGACCTCCTAGTGATTTGGTTGTGCTGTCTCATCCTATGTAGTTGCAAAACATATGCCACACCTCAATCTTTTCTGATTAGCAAGTTCAGATGTAAACTGATCTACATGTGTTACCTGATGGGAAGAATAATGTTCTTCATAAAGGCTGCAAGGATTTTTTTTTTCCATTTACTGATTCAAGGTTTGAAAATAGATTTCTCTCCAGTCTTTTTGAAAATTCTAAATTCTCCAGTGTTCTGGTAATATTATATTAAGATAAAGGTCACTGTAGACTATGTTCACTCACTGTTTTTGTTAATATGTACCCAGGCAATATGACACTGGAACCTACTTTTTTAGGAAATAAAGTGTATAAATAATAAATTATAATAACATTTCCTGTCCCCAAAAAAAAGTTGATTAGAAATGTAGGCTCTATCAGCTTTGACAGTATGCTTAAGTATCTCATGCTGAGTTTCCCAAAGGAGAAATAATTTCTTCTTTTGCTCAGTATTTTTATAACTCTGCTAGAATTAGCCTTTTTGAATATTTCTTTACACTTTAAAACTTGTACTGATTTAGTTTTAGGTCATACACTGAAGGTTATACTACATGCAGCTGAAAGAGATCCTATTTCAGCTTTTGCACAGCCTGTTTTAGTTTGAAGTGATTTTCTGCAGTCGAAACCCAGTGTCCCTGAATGAGAATCTGGATTTTGCTAAAATCTGCCTTCCCCTGCTGACACTGACCATGGCGCTTTCCCCATTTCTAGGCAAGGAGAGGTGATACAGTCTCTTAGTTTTCTATTTGAAAGGTTTAGTGTAAACATTTTCTCAAGTTGCACATTTTGTGTGTGTGTTGTTTTCTTTGTAAATAAATTTATTTCATGCCATGCTAAGCTGCCTAGTTTTTTGCCCTGAATTTTTCATCTAATAATTAACTCTTGAGGAATGGAAACAAAGAGGAACAACTGAACAGGATACTTGGCCAAATTATCACACCTATAAAGAATTTCAATACCACTTTAGGTTTGGAATTGTTTTGCTCTTTAATGGGAGAGAGAATTTCCAAATCTGTCATTAATTTACACCTTCATCAGTAATGCAAATAGTATTTGATATTAAATTTGTAAAAATGTTTCAGTCGAAAGATTTTTGAATTTAGGTTTGAGAGATTTGTTTTATGTCTGGTTGTTTTGGATTTGGAAAAAGAATGGTGGGCAACATATTTGAGGTGCTAAGGATCAGACCTACAAAGGAAAAAGAAAATAATGTAGGCTGAAGGGAAATCTCAGTTGAGAAGACTAATAGATAAAACATTGAAATCCGCAATTCAATTCACTTCACCCTTCTTACCCACCTCTCTGCCACGGAATCAGTTTCTATGAAGGGCATATGAACTCATTAACATGTTTGCACAAGGCAAAGAAATAGAGAAAGCAGCTTTCCAGAAGTATGAAAGTCATATGTATTGTAAATAATGGATAAATGGATTTTGAGAATATGGATGGGATTTTTAAAAAATTACAAAATCTTAACATTTGGGTAGTGAAGCCATCAAGGACATTTTAAAGACAATCTCCAAAGAAAATCCTGGAAGACATCATAATTTCATGCAATGAAAATGATTGAGGATTTTTGAAGAAAGTTTGAAAAGATTAATTCCATAATTATCCGCTCTACAAAACATACTTCCTGTTTATTGGAGCATATTGGGGGTTGAAGATGAAAATAGCCTACGAATGAGTTAAAGAATGGCTTCTCCTTTTAAGTTGCTAGAACATAACAGAGATTGAATCATGACAGCTGCATAATCTGAGGCTCAGACTTAGCATGCTGAACACAGGCTCAAATGGACATTCTCAATGAGGGATCTTTGTAAACAACTAGGAGCTTTGATTAATTTTTATAATATATGACCAATTTCAGACAGTAGAGTCAATGTTATTTTAAAACAACTTTATGAAGGTCATCACACCCTTTCTTATAATTAAATTGTGCTTAGTTGGCATTTTTTTAAAAATTTCACAAACATATCCTCTTATCTAGGAAAGAGATACAATTTTAAAAATAATTTACCTTTCCAAAAACTACACTGATAACAGGGATGATCCTTTTCATAGATAACACTTTCTAAAATAAAGCAGTAGAATTATAAGAATAAATGACTGCCACATTAATTCCCAAATGGGTGAAATAGTACCTTTGCCGTCAAAGTTAGTCTCTTGCTTTACATTTTAAGAGAACTGATGGCCGCTAGCCATTTGGTTTGCAGCACACAGGAGCAGTCTTTCATACTCACCTACTGATATTTATTGCTGTCCTTATTGGAAGATGCTGCTATTAGTGGTGATAACTGCGTGATAAGTATGTCTACCGAGATTTGTGACTGGGCTTCTGGGCTTCTTGCACATGGGGAGATTGGTGTTTGATTTGCAGCCATGACTGAGATTTGCAGAGCCTGTCACCATTAGCAACTACCTCAGACTGGAGGTCAACCCTTGGCAGTTTATAGATATTGTTGCCCTTTCTTTATTGATGCACCAATAGTGTGAAAGATAAAGCTGAGAAGGGAATGACCTGATAACCCCCCTTCCATATTTGAGCTATGGTGTACAAGGTTTGGGTTATGTTAAAACTTTGCCTGTATTTAATTGTGTTTTCATTCACCAAAATAGAGTGTAATATCAGCAAGCATATCTTCTTCATTCCCTGTGTCTTATTTCATAACTCAGATCTACATATTTTGTGCATATTTTTAGATTAATTGATAATCTATATAATATAATCTTGCCCTATAGATGCATTGATGTGTGTGTGTGTGTGTGTGTGTGTGTGTGTGTTAGACTGGAAGGAGCAGGAGTATTCTTTTCTTTGAGAAAATCATACTTAAAACTAGGTGAATCCTTTGTTTCTATTCCTGCTTACTAGTTCTTACCACATTTTTGTTTTGTTTTCCTTTCCTGCAGCTTGATTTATACATCAGGCAGTGTGTTTTATGAAGGACAGCACAAGAAAAACCTCTCAGTGTACTTTTTTTTTTTTAATCTGTGATTTGTCAAGCTTTCAAGGAAGGGCTTAAGATAAATAGCTAAGAGAAGATTTGCAGTGATCAGTAGGTTTGTGCTCTCAAATAAGAGCTACTGTTAATTGAGAAGTGGCATATTTTAGAGTATGTTCTTTGGACTTTTATCATCACAACTGATTAGCATTGGTCATTTCAGTCTAACATATTCCTCTGTTGTTGATTTCCTTGACTTTAGTTTGCTGTACAGCACATCACAATAAAGCTATCTTTGTAAGAATTTAATGACATCATGGGAAAAGTGAATAAAATTCTAAAGGGACAAGAAAAATCAATCATTTTATAAAAAGTTTTCCAATGCATTATTACATAATTGTATAAAGTTGTCTACGGGGCACAAAAGTGCATTGAACACAACTCTTAATGTTTGCCCTATTTGTTAGATGATCATGAATAAATCATGAATTGAAACACTGTTGTCACAAAGTCTTGAAAAGAATAAGCAGTATCTGGAATTTGAAAATTAGAGGATTACATCACAATTTATAAGTAGAGATTTTAACTACTCAAAAGAGTTATTTTTTTAAAATTGGGCACAATTTGGCCTGGATTTTCAAAATTACTTTTGTTTTAATATTGACCTTTCACTACCATTGTTATTTCTTGGCTTGGGATTACATTTCCAGTTTCAGAGTTTAAATAACTTTCTCCATTTATAAAAGTTTTTAATGTACATTTATGCATATCTACTTTTAAGAACTGACCATAGAAATTTTGATCTGTAAAGGAACTTCGAAATTACATTAACTCTGTTATTTTAGAGGTGATGAAACAAGGACTAATGGAAATTTAGTGACAACACCATAATGACACAGCTCATTATTTGCAAAAGTAATATTAATACATCACTTTCTTGTAGTTTCTCTTCTACATTTTATTATCTTTGGGTTTAGCTAGAAAATTCAAGTTTATTTGCATCTTCTTTTCTAATAAATATGTGGGATGCAAAGATTTATTTCAGCCAATTGTCTATAGAAATGTGATATCAGAATCTATCACCATGGCAACCCAGAGTTACAAGTAGACAAGAACAATAAAATATTGGCACATCTAAAATCAATCTTTGATTCATATTGAATACAATTTGTGAAACAAACCTAAGTTTGCAAAGGCTCTGATAAAAAGGATATCTGTTGCCTAAAAATGAAAAATTCTGTAATTAAACCAAACAATACAAATCAAAATAGAATAAAAATGTCTTCCATTGTATATAACTTACTTATTTTCACTGAGACTATTTTATTCTATGAAATAACAAAGAAGCTAACTGTTCTTGCTCACATATTTTGGTGATTTCAGCAACTGAGACCCATGTTTTTTTTTGTTTTTCATTCAACAAATTGCTGCCTCTTACTAGATGGCAAGAATGGAGTGTTCAAAAATGTCTAGTGTCATGACATTTAGAACCAAGGAATATCCCTAAACTGACTGATAATCAATAAAACATAAGGAAGAAATTTTGCAAAAATTCCCATTCCTTCACCTCTCCTGCTTTTATTTTGATTTAAACTATTTAAATTTATGATATTCTACAGATAATATAAATATATTATTCTATGAATAATCTTATTTTAATTTATATTATTCTGTACATAATCCCAGATTATTCTGATTAGCTGGTATTAGATAGTTTTGTGAATCATGGCCATAAAGTAGTCTTTCCTAGGCTGTTTTCTAAGAGACATTGGTATCCTGTGAGATTTCTAGTGAGAATTTCTCATTATTTTTCATGATCAGTTAAGTTTGAGGAATAATAAATCTTTTAAACTCTTCTGGAAATTAACAGTGCACATTTGAAAACTGAGACCACTTGAGCGTATTTCCAAGGTTTGTTTGAAAATCTATGTATGTTCATCATCTAGGAACTCAGTAGCTGATGAAAACTGAATTTTCCAGCAAGCCTACCAATTGCCAGCCAGGTGGCATAGCCATGCAGTACTTTCTCTCTGTCTGGATGTTCAAATCTCCGAAATAGAGATCACGGGAGACACCACTTGGCACATAATAAGTGATTCATAAAGGCCACCTGACATTTTTACTACAATTACTACTAAGCCATATTTAGTCCAGGATTTCACAAATTTATGTGACAGTAGAACACTTTTTCCTCAGAACATCTATTAACATCTTAAAGGTCATACAAGTTCAATGAAACAGTTTTAGAAATACCTTGCTAGTGATTCAAAATGACCTAATTCCTTTATTTGACTCTTATGTGCATTTTAATGGTAAAATCTATTTGTCTCTATTTCTTTTTGAATTTCCCCAAATTGCATTTATGTGACTATTTATGGTAATTTATTAATGTGTGTTCATACAACAATTTACTTGAAAAATGACTTATTAGAATGATGATGATGATGATGATGATGATGATAGTAATAGTACCAATTACATACAGCCAATAATTTAAGACAGGGATTGGCACACTATAGTGCATAGGCCAAACCTAGTACACAGTCTCTTTTGTAGCTTTTTTTAAAAAAAAAAATTTAAAGAGACAGGGAAAGAGAGAGAGAATTAATTTTATTTAGCTTTTCATGTGGCTTTCTTTGCTCTGACACTTCGTTGTGTACCTGGTGCTGGGATTTGAACTCATGTCCTCCCACATACCAGGCAAATGCCATAACCACTGAGCCACCACTCCAGTCCCTCATTTGTAGTTTTTTTTTTAAAGAGGGCTTTTTTAATTTAAAAAAATTTTGTAAGTTTTATTGGAATATAACCATGCTTATTCATTGTTTGTGGTTGCTTTTAGAGTGTTCCAGAGACCATATGGACTTTAAAATCTAAAATATTTACTCTCTGACCATCTATAGAAAAAATTGGCTGATCCTTGATCTAAACTCAAATTGTTCTTTCCTTTCACTTGACTTAAATTGTGCTGTCACCATATTCTTGTAAACTGCTTCTTAAAGGTTACAAATTTTTTGGGGTCATGCTAGACATAGATGTATGGTTCTAAAAGGGTTCTTTTCAATGTTAAATATGTTACTGGTACTTAATAGCAGTTATTATAACCTATGTTTCTTTGCATACTTGAATCCAAAAAGTACAGCTTTGTCTTGCTTTCATATATAGTAACATTAATTTTTTACCTACTGAAAATTCTCAGACGAAATAGATAAGTGAAGATTATAAAATGTCCAATGTTTTTATATCCTACGTGCTCCCCTTTGAGTGTATGAAAAGATTCAAAATGTATATTTAATATGATGGATATCTAGTGTTCCATTAATAACTGGAAGTATGTATACAGTCTGCTTACTTATTTAGTGTATTATTACATTTAAAGTCAATTTTCACAATCCATAGTTTTGTTCCATTAAATAAATATATCTTAGAAGTGCCAAAATACAGAAGGCATTCACTTGATCCTCCAACTGTTCCTAGACTCTCACAAGGAATACAAGGTGCAGTAGGCACCAGGACAGGTATCTTCTTGTGTGAAGAAAGAAATGGTTCATTCTGAAGGGCTAAAGGAAAATAGCCCAAGAATGGAGGTGTTAATACATTGAAAGCATTTTAGACAAAATTGGAAAAATGACAAAAGTAAAGAAAAAGCTTGAATAAAGGAAGCCAACTCAAATGACCAGAGCACAGGGCACGAAGAGTGTGAGATAGAAGTGGAAGGGAGCATGAGGCCAGTTCACAGTGTGAAAACTGGTACCAAAACGTGGAGAGTAGAGAGCCACTGAGGGGCATAGACCCTAATAGACCTAGTAGACCACATTGTGCCTTCAACAATTCAAAAGATAATGGGCAAATCTATACAATATTTTGAAAATGCATTCACTCATTGAATTAATCCTAAAATACTTGTATCCCCATTTTATAAATGAGAAAATTAACATTCAGGGAGATTTGGGTTCTTGCTCTTGTCACATAGGTGGGGATTATCAAAGGAGGGATTTCTGTCTCTATCTTGAGCTGTCTTCACTGTACCTCATCAGCTTTGGTGAGTCACTGAAAACGGCATGCAAGTAATGCAGCAGAGAGAGTTTGCTTTTCACTTGAGTGTGTGCATGTGAATAGGTGTTCAATTCTAATTCATTGTTTAAGAGAGAGGGACAGTGAGAAAGAGAAAAAGAAAAAATCAACTTTATTTAGTGTTTCATGTGGCTTTCAGTGCTCCAACACTTCACTGTGTACGTGATGTTGGGGTTTCGAGCTCAGATCCTTGCACGTATCAGTCAAGCGCTGTAACCATGCTCAAGCTCCGTTCAGTTCTGTTTCATCTTTAGTCCCATATCTTTTTCACAAAAATGTAGTACACTAATACCATGAGAAAAATTCTTTCCCTGCTTCCCATTTCCCAGGGCTTGATTGGTTTCATGTTTAAGTTTCCATTGCCTAGATAAAGGAAATGTTGTATATATGCACAATGGAGTTTTGTTCAGCCCTAAACAAAAAAACAATGATGTCTTTTGCCAGAAAACAGATAGAACTTGAAACTTGAAAACAGTATGTTAAATGGAATAATCCAAACAGAGCTCAAGGATTGTTTTCTTTCATATGTGGAAGCTAGAGAGGTAAAAGGAAAAGAAAGGACTGCAGAGGGTATGGTTGGTTCATGAAAATCAAAGGGAGGTCAGTACAGTAGAGGAAAGGGACCAGAGCGAGGGAGGAGGTGAAGGAAAAGAGAAATACTGGAGAATGATACTGGGCAAATTATATTATTATATTGTGTACATGTAGGAAAATGTAGAAACAAATCCCACCATTATGTACAACTATAACATACTGATTAAAATATGGAAAATAAATAAAATTTGCATAGCTAAAAAGGTACATGTACATCAAAGGCAAATTCCTATCCATTTAAAACAAACAAATTACGTTTTGAATGCACTGAGGATTAACCAAGATTATTTTTGCAAAATGTGCATTATTTTTAAAATTCTACATCAATGAAACAAATTTTAAAAAGCATAGAGATTGTTAATGATTTTTACATCTTCGAAATGCAAAGGCTTCTACCATAGTCAATGTAAAAACTCCAGTGGCAACCAAATGAAGTCCTTTTTCTTATAGTGAGAGAATAGCTGTGGAGCTCTGAAACTCCACTTATTTTCACTGCATGCTAGTTTTATTGCTTTTTTCTAAATATGACAGGGAAAAAATTAAAATTCTTCCATCTAACTTTACTTTATTCCCAACATTAAAATTAAAATTCTGCCAAAATAGCAAACCTTTGACTGCTGAGATTTGGAAAGCTTCATTAAGGAGAAAAGAACAATCACAGAGAATTTTCCTTTTGTTAATGAGACTGTGGGACGTTTACATTGAAACTAGAAGATACTAAAATCAACACTCCAAAAACTTACAGCTAAAGTTACCCTGTTAAAAAATCTGTTGTTGGCAAGAATCTCATTAAAGATGGAAGTTTCATCTCTGTAAATAAGAATCTAATTAACTATCTAAAAATGTTGTTCAATGTCATTCTCGATCCAACCACAATATGAGCGCAAGTACATTTTAGAGATGCAGTACAGACTGCTTTCAAAACTCACAAGGAGATATTCCTCACAAAATTAATATTTCAAGTAATTTGTAATGGAAGTAATTATGCCAAAATTTAATAAGATAATTTATGAGTAATGTACTCCCTTGACAAATACACAGCCTTATAAATGGACAAAACAGGGAAAAAGAAAATACTGGTCAATTTGAAAGCTATGATGACAATAATTTTCATGAGAGCAAAGCCACATAGTTTACATACCCTTTCACATATTACACGATTACCTTCCTGTTTTGTACCAATCAGTGAGATAATTACAGCATATTAATATATTATTATTAATGCCATCTTACAAATGAGAAAAAACCCAGGATCAAGTAGTTGAACCATGCCACGGTAAAACAGTAGCTTTGACAGTAGGACTTAACCTCCAAATGTGCTTATTCCACATTACCACACAACCAAATTCCGTAGGAGATAGCATTAACAATTTCTATATATGGTTACAAAATACCACTGCTTCTACTATATCTTACCCCAAATTACACACTAAAGTTTATCAAGAAGTTAGTCTTTTTATGTTGTTAAAATATACTTTCATTTTATTGTCCATAAACCATCTTCAGATATGTTCAGGAAATAAGGTAAGCTATGAAATAAGCATCAGATAATGAACTATAAAATTCAATAGGAAATTACTGTTTGGTCCTAAAATTGAAAATGTATTTTATATCAACAATTATAAAGCACTTAATATTGTTCATTTTAATTACTCTCTCTTCATCACCTGTCAAAGTACAATGTTACTACTTAATGAAAAATGATGAAAATAATTAAACTTCAAAGAATTTTGCCCAGAGAAACTGAGATAGTGGTGAAGGAGTTCTTAAGAAATAATCTGGTTGCCTTTCCCAATACAAATGAGTTTGGTTTTCCAAACTGATAACTCCTCTCTCTTAAACCCCAGGAGGCCCTGATTTCAGTATCTCCTGTGCAGTGCTAGCAGGCTGAGTTACTACCTTCTATTATCACTTCCTTCCAGAGTTTCCTGTAGACATAAAACTGATTTCATTTGTCTACATGATTCTTTTAGACTGGAGAATTCTCATGGTGATGTACTGTCCCATAAGGGCTCTTGACCTTGAATTAATACCACTGTAGATGACTGGTTCTTTAATGATACCAACACCCAAAAATGTCTTTTCCAGTAAAATCAGGACAGTTTTGAAGTCTCTTGTTTTTTCTCTGTTGCATACACATGTCACCAATGGAGCATCCTCAGCATGGAGATACGTAGTTTCTGCTGCAAATGCTCAGATCCATTGTTGATGGACTTTCATATTGAAGACCTCAGAGACAACAAAAGCATTCTTTTGTTTTGCTCTGTTAAATACATACTCATATTTTCTTGATAAGTGAACTTTTCCTACTAAAAAATATAAACCCATTATTGCAACGAAAATGTATTTTTGCTTAGATTCACTTTATCTACCTTCTATTTTTTCTGGATGTTATATTTAGGAAAGCTATATTTTATTATCATGAGACTCCTTGAAAACATTCAAGAAAATGTTGGTACTCTACATCATCAGCTTACCAGAATAAGCAAGATAAATTTGTAGAAGTTCCTGCCCTTAAAACACATGCCAAAATATAATTGTTAAAGTGTTTAGGAAAAAAATAAGCCATTGAGATAATGTTAGGTTGTATTGCAAGTGTAATGATGAACTTCTAAAAACCAGGGTTGTTTTTTTCCTTGATAATTAACAATTCTAGGATTGATACTTCAACTGTTTCCCAAACTTCTTGTATTTTTTTAGCTCAGATTAAATGCAAATAAAATAAAAAGATTAACTTCAATAATTCAGTCTTCCACTATAAAAGTTTCAGCAGTTATTCTTTTTTATTCAAAAATCTTTTTTGCTTTTATTAGTGCATTACAGTTGTACATAATAGCTGAGTTCATTTTGACAACATCATATATGCATGGAACTTAATTTATTCCACTTCAGTCCCCAGCAACCATCCTCCCCTCTTTCCATGGCTGTTCCCTTTCCTCAACTCTAATATCTACCCTCCACTCATTTATTTCTTTTAAATTTGCTTTATAGGTACACATGAAGGTGAAGTTCACTATGACATATTTTATATGCTCATAGTGTAACTTTGTCAAATTCTTTGCACACTTCCTCCCCGTTCCCATCCTTCTTCCCTCTCTTTCAACCTCCTCCTTCTATTGCACTGTTCTCCCCTCTAATTTTATGATATCTGATCCCTACCTCTTTTACTCCCCTTTACCTTGATCTGGCTTCTGCATACGAGAGAAAACATTTGAGCTTTGACTATTCTGACAGGCATCTGTGCTAGTTCCATATCTTGTCTATCATGTTATAAACATTGTTGGCTATATCACTATAGCATGTGGATTTCAGTTCTTTTGTGTAAACACTGAGGAGAGGCACAGGTGGATCAGTTATTCTTATGAAAAACTGATTAACACCATAGCTAAGTTGTGGAATCAGCCCATGTAGCCATCAATGGATAAAAAAAAAAAATGTGGTGTATATACATAATGGAGTTTTGCTTAGCCATAAAAAAAGAATGAAATTATGGCATTTGCTGGTAAATGGATGGAACTAGAGAACATCATGTTAAGTAAAATAAGTTAAACTTAGAAAGTCAAGGGTCAAATATTTCCTCTCACTCAAAGAAGCTGAAGCAAAATAAGGGGGGAAAGTCAGATGACACTATGAAGATAGAAGGGAGATCGGGAATAGAGGAAGAAGGTTCAAGGGGGAGAAGAGGGAGATGGGAAAGGCGAGGAACAGCACAATGAAGGTGAACTAATTATGCTGTGTGCAAGTGTGAATGGACCACTGTGAATTCCACATTAAGGTGTACCTGTAAAGTACCAATTTCTAAAAACAATTAAATAGAAATGGGGAGATCAGTAGAGTAGAGAAGAGGGAAGAGTGAAGAAGGGAAGGAGGTGGTAGGTACTGGGGTCTAAACATAGAGTAATTATATTCCATGCATTTGTGATTAGGTCAGAATGAATGCCACTATTATGTATAGGTATAATGCACTAATAAAAATTAAACAAAAAATTAGGTTAAATAAATCAAGCAGACATGGTGACACACATCTATAATCCTAGCAATTGGGGTTTGGGGTGGGGCCTGAGACAGGAGTATAGCGAATTTGAAGCCAGAATCAGCAACTACATGAGACCCTGTCTCAAAATAAAAAATAAAATTAAAAGTACTGTGGATGTGCTCAAGAGTTATGCATCCCTGTGTTTAATCCCCAGTACCAATCTTTCTTCCTATCTTGTCATTTATTAAAAACAGGACAGATATGTAGTTCCTCTTAGTATAGCTTATATACTAATCTTATATATGATGTACATTTAATAACTACTCTGAATAAATATTTCCAAAGTTATATAATTCTGAGTTCTAATTTATTGTAAATCCATGGGCAAACCTAAGTGTATTCTTTGCAATCATTTTCCTAAAACTTTGCTTTAAAAAATGGATACGTTTTGGAAGACACACTAGAAATAATATTCCAGAATGTGTTATCAAAATACCAGGGAAAGTCATGACAGCTACTTCACTTGTAAATAAAATGATACTACCATATACGTTTTCTGATCAACTGAAGTGGCTATAAAAAAAAATCTAAGCATCAGATTTTTTCTATTTGCTTCAGCAGTATTAAGATTCTTAAAGAAGTCCCAGCTCTATGTCCATAATGTGATAAGACTTAAGACCTCAGTGTTCTAAATATGATCCAAGCAATAGAACAGAGGTCATCAAATCTCCTTAGACAAGGTACACTAAGGAGCATTGAATCAATGTTGCAAGGGGGCATCTTTCAGATGATTGTGAATTTTGGTTAAAACCCATTGGATCCGTTAATTATTAGGTGACATTTGTTACATGCAAATTATTGGCTAGAGGAGTGGTAGTGGATGCTAAATAGTCTAGCACTTTGTAATTTAATGTATATTTTAATGAAAGAACAGTGAGATTCCCAATAGGCATCAGCAACTTTGAAATAGTCTTCCAAATTTCTCATACATTTTGAAAGTAAAGAGATTTTTTCCATAAAGTGATCCATAAAGTGATGTATGCCATAAATTATCTATAAAAGAAGAGTACTTTATAAAGCAGTTTTTTTTTCATTTGAGGAGATCAGATTTTAAATAGTTGTTTAACGATTTTTTTGTAAAAAGCAAACCGGGCTTTATTTTCTTTGATAAGATTTGGCTATTATCAGAGAAATGAAGCACCACACTTATATGAGGCATAATATCACTTGATCAGAAGGAAAGCATTGATATGTTTAGTATAGTAAGACTTGGTGCTTAAAATTCCCATCCATTCATGTGTATGTCTCCTCTACTTTCAACAATATTCTCAGAGGGCTTTCTAGGAATCAAGTTTTGTTTCACAGACTAGTCTGCATGTATTTTGTTGAACTTGGTACTCTAATTCATCTTTTAGGAAAACTGACATGTTTAAAATTAGGGATTTTCCTGAAAACAAATTACAATTTTATAATATACTAAAATCATTGTGCTTAATAAGCAACCATTAAACTTGAGATACTTTATTAAATAAGACTTTTCTCAGACTGGCAATAACTCTGCATGTATTTTTGTCCTAAATTTCGTTAGCACTGTATTTTCTAATGCAATAAAACTCTGTAATCATCTACTGCTAGTTTTAAGCTAGTCAATGGAGTGCTAGAAGATTGGCTTACCTGTGATCTGCACAAGGAGTGTTATGAATTTAAAACTACCTTTAGAGGATGAGTTGATGTTCATTTCCGTAATATTGAAACCGAAATAGTTATTTCATGACTTATAGTCAGAAATATGTTCTCCCAAATTGCCCTCTACAATATTTAAATAAAATGCAAGCATCTCATTGAGTCTCAATATTTTTCATTCATGATATACACAGGTGAAGCAGGCTAGAGCTATGTCTTAACAAATACAAAAAACACATTCTAATAAATGATTATTTATTGAGTCTATTGAGTTTCTATGATTTGCTAAGATGTCTTCTAAGTTCTGAGGATTCAGCAATGAATCATAAAGAGCTCAGAATCTATGGAGACAAAATTTTAAAAACTGACAAAAATTTAAAAACTGAAGAAATTTGTTTTAATAATAATTCCATGAACTGATGTTAGCTTCTAAATGGGTGGCATGGTGGACTGAGATGGTGGAGGGATTGGATTACCTGGGTAATCAGGGAAAAACTCCCTGGCATGTGGCATTTGAGTGGACCCCTGGGTGATGACTCTGCAGCAAAAGGAAACTATTCATTGCCTTTCTTTTTTTCCTTCCTTTTTTCTTTTCTCTTTCTTTCCCCCTCTTTCCCTCCACCTCCCCTTTCTCTTTTCTCCTATTTTTTATACCTTTGTTTCTCCTTCTTCATTTTCATGACTGATTTACCATGATCAGTTTAACCATTCACAACTACCCTTTATCTGAGGTTTCTAACAATGATTATTTTTCAGTATGTTTCTGATATGATTAATTCTATCAGACCAAAATCTTCTGCCAAACGTAGTCCTATAAAAGTCTCTTGCAACCTCCTCTGTAACCAGATTTCAGTTTGGGCAAAAATAAAAGAGCAGGACCTAAATATTGTTTTAAAATATAATCTTGTACTTTCAATTTATTCTTCTCATTGTTTTTCAGGAAGCCATTAGTGGCCAAGTGTACAAGTGAATAATATTTCTGACCTATTTTATATGTTTAATAGTTACTCTCTGTGGAGTTTCTTATTATTTTCATTCCCATTTTATGGAATAAGAAACTAAGGCAAAGAAAGGTTATGTAATTTCCCCAAGATTCATGGCTAATAAGTAAAGCATCTGTGATTAGAACACAATAACTAATGCCACAGAGCACTTGATCCTACCACAATAGCAGTCACACAAAGTCAACTAAATGAAGTATTTTTTTCTAATTAACCAAATTGAGAACACTAAACTTATAAGAACATTGTCATCATGGCCTTCATCAAATTCAAATAGTAAAATATATGCTGCAATATTTCTGGTCACTAAGGCATGCCTAACAGACAATGACCACTTCCTTCTGGGTGCTCTCTGAACAATGCCAGTAATAGCTACCACATAACTAATGATGCCTTCATGAACTGTCACAGAGAACAAAGGTCCAGGCTCTCCTTGGCTGTGGATAAGTAAGTCTTGAAATCTCAGTGTATTAAGAGTGCAAAATAAGTGCATATTTCTATAAATACATGGAAAATACTGTTCTACCAGTCCGTATGACATGTTCTAATAATCCTTCCTTGACTACCAGTGATGCCCACAGTAGCTTCTAAATTGTAACAAGCATATATGTTTAACCATTTTTCTGAAATTATTCAAGTGGTTCAGTAACCCGAGCTATGTGTCCTCAGGCTCCTTTTTCATTTTAAAAACTCATGGAGCATTTCGTTGTTTCCAAGATTCTGGTAGCTCCCCTCCAGTTCTCCAAAATCTCTACCAAATCACAGTCTCTGGTAGTTCAGCATGAAGGTCTTCAGAAGCTAAGCATTTTGAAACAGATGTATATTGTCGAGTTTCCCTAATACCAACAAAGAAAGTTTGAATTCTAGTCACTTAAACCAATATTTAAGAACCTAACATTGATCTCTATTTATTCATATTCATCATATTATATATATATTATGATCTCTATTCATATTCATCATATATATATGATATATATATATATACCTTTGTAATCTAGGGACAGCAGCAACAGCATTTGTCATATAAGCTATGTATTCAGCAATGGAAATTATACATAAAATGCACAGTCTCTGCTTAAATATAGTTTCATATTAGATATTCAAAAACACCAAGTTAGAGCTCTAACAGATTTATAACACACACATAATACTTAGACTAATACATATGCTAACAAATAATTGTGACCTCTAATCATAATTTCAACTAAAATTTATGAAAAAAATATGTATATAGTGAATGTTACTTTACTTTCAAAAGATTGCATAGAAATAGTGTTCCTTGAGATTTCATATCAGAACATTTTGCTTATAAAAAAAATTTAGAATGGTCTCAATTTAATCACCTGACTTACCAGTCTCTAGCTGACAAAAGTCATGTCCTGGTCATATTTTCACATGTTCATCTAACAAAAAAAAAAAAAAAGCTACTAAGAATATTTTTTTCTAAGTACTTATTCCAATATTTTCTGTTCCTCAAAAGAGCTTTATTCCGTCATGTTTGGTTTTTACAGGAATATTTTCAGATTTAATCTATAGTTTTCACATTGACGAACCTAATAAAAGGAAATTTGTAACCAGCTCAGTGCTTAGGATGTAAAGATTTATTCAAAGCATCAAACCATTCAGAGGTTTTACAAAAGTGGGAAAGATTTTTAAAGTCTGAACTTAATGTCAAAGTAGCATATTGCTCATTGCTAATAACTCATCGCTGTTTAAGCAATATCTTTTCACAATTGGAAGGGAAGGTAGAGGCAATGGAGAAAGTCAAATTGAGAAAGATAGTAACAGTGGCGTCAGAAATGGTAAGACTGTGAAGCGAGAGAGGCCTGGCAAAGCTGGCGACAATGGAAAAGGACTTGATCGAGGCAGTCAATGAATGAAATTTTATGGGGTGTTTAGAGCCAGAGCAGGGATATGTGGAGGCTTGAGATGTGAAGAAATGAGTTGAAATAATGACAGATTTTTTATATTTATTTATTTATTTATTTATTTATTTATTTATTGGTACTGGGGATTGAACCCAAGGATATTTTACCAACCATTTGTATATTTATTTATTTATTACCTTGATGCAGGGTCTTGCTATGTTGCTTAGGGCCTAAATTGCTGAGACTGGCCTCTAATTTGCAATCCTGCCTCAGCCTCCTGAATTTCTGGGATTGCAGGAATGCACCACCACACCCAGCTATAGATTTTTTTTTTAATTAATGAAAAGAGGAAATAACATGGGAACAGAGGCAGGAACAAACAAATTACAATATATGAATAAAGCCAGGTTTAGAGCATAAATAGAAGCTAACAATGGTTAGGGTGGTATTTCTATTTTTCTAATTTATATTTTCCATTACTGAAAACCTCTTTCAAAAATGACCTTCTACTCTCTGCTCTTCCTCAGCGTATTTCTCAGGATTCCAATGCTGACTTGTGTACACATATCTAGCCTCTGAGCTTGGTCTTTATTGGACCGTTAACATTTGTGCTTCTCAAAGACACCTGCAAATATAGTTACTAGGCTCCAAGGTTTGACGATGCCATTGCCACCAATTAAACTAGCTACAGTACAACCTAGTTTTGGTTTACTACAGTTTTCCAACTCACGTTTGCAGGAGGTAAAAAAAAACTCTAAATTTTCACAGTAACTTTTTATTCACTAAACACCCTGGTTAATCAAATTCTTTGTGGGAAGTACCTATTCTCTATAAGTCAATTATTCCATTATTAATGGTTATTACTATGGGTCTGGTATACATGCAGAAGTGTACAAAATATTGGAAAATCAACTACACAGATAAGGGTACATAGGACGGTGCTTCTTGACATCAAATGTCAGTATGATATGGCTATTAGACATTCTGAATTCACATCCTATCTCTGCATTCTTCTACCTTTAGTACCTGGGAAAGCTATTAAACCACTCTCAGTCTGTTTACTCATCTAAAAGATGAGGATAAAAACAACACTCCTTCATAGAGTTAGTACAAGAAATAAAATTGATGTAAGTAAATTGCTTAGCACAATACCTAGTAACCAATAATGTTCAAAAGCATTTAAATTTGAATAGTGTTCTTTACCAATCTGTGTGGGTTATCTAATAATAGTTGAACAAATCTTTCCCCAAAACCATGATTATTTTGAAGTAAACATTTTGCGTTGAAAATTTAGGATCGCTTCTGGAATTTTGATCCCCAGAAATAATCCACTAGAGTTGCATCCACCAGTCCTTCCTTCAGCAAGAAAGAATGAACAAACCAGCTAGAGGAAGAGGAGTACATGAAAGGGAATATACTAATGGCTTCCTTTTGTTTTCACATTAGCAATAAATACAGTCCATCTTTGCTGTACTGCAAAAGGCTGTCTGAAAACACTCCTTTGCATTAACCAAGGAGAGGGTGTGCCTGAACTGATGTGTGTGGGAATCCTAGGTATTGAAATGCAGCTTGCAAACTAAACAGCAGTACAGGAGCCCCAGACTCCATCTCTGTCATTCCTTACTCAAAATTTCCCCTATCAACCAGTGCGCTATAGGATCAAGTCTTTTTTATTAATGTACTGAGGTTATTCACAGAGGAGTGTCCAGAAAATTCTAGCCCTAAGGGTAACATAATGGTTTTCTCAGAAATTCTTAGACACTATTCACCACATGGTGGAGAGCTTAATCATGCCCTTCAACAAATTCGTTGATTGCATTAAGAAACTGCAATACTTTTCTATGGTATCTGTGGCGAATTCTCTTGTTCAGAATAAATTTGAAAGCAAAATAATTAAAGTTAGGCTATCATTCTTCAAATTAAAACAAAGATGAAATGAATTTTTAATTAATTGAAAGGTTTTTCACCCCCACAGACTTCCTGAATCAGAGTGTTGATATTAAACAAAATCTCAGGTTTAGGAAGAAATAAAACCTAACAGGGAACATGGACAGTAGCCCCAGAAACAAGGGAAGAGGGCTCATTAACATAGCTGCAGGTGAGGAACTGTGACATTTATTGAATTGGAGGCAGATTTTTCTATAAATGAATAGATTGATTGAAGAGTGCATACTGTATAACTTCTGAGACCTCCAAATTTTCATTCCAGAAATCTAAACCTCAGTTTCATAAGAAAGTAGAGCTAGAACTTATACAGCCCATAAAACTCAGAGGCTTTCCACTACTTTATTATTTGTGGTATAGGCGGTTTCTAGAAAGGAAACAAAAAGTTCCCAACTCTCTTTAGGTTGGTAAGTAAATACAAAATTTCTTTCTGCTTTTTAATTTTTTTTTTCTGTTAATCACTTTCAATTCCAGTCTCAGAGTCTTTGACTCTTAGAGGCTTTTTAGGTCAATCAATTTTAGTTCATTCATAAAAGCAAGCAGGCAAGATGAAAGACTTCCACTAAATCTTTCAAAAGTCATTATCTGAATGTTTGGATCTCAAATGCAATCTCTTCTAAAATTCACATTGAAAAAAATGCCATTCAGAGTCTAGTTTAGCTTGAAAAAGAGTTCAACAAAGGATAAGGATGTGCACTTACCATTTTCTTGTTTCCAAGTAAGTAATCCTCCCTCTTCTCGGAAAGGAAAAAGAATGACAATGGCGAAACCTATTTCATATGTTCCGGCATAATTCTTATTTGCTAGAGGAAGGCAGACCAATCCATGCATCTGGAAACCAAACCATAAGATGACATATTAGTTGTCCAAACATTTCTCTGAAAAGTAGGGACAGAGATGTAGGAAAATTCAATAAACGGGTGCTCTAGTTATTCACAGCAACCTGAGCTGTGAATCGCAGCCCACCTTGACTTGGATGTTCAGCTGACCTTCCATTGGGAGAGAATGATCGTACACCTGGTAAATGGAGTGAATTCAGTAAAGCCAATATAAACACTGATGTTTTGTCTTCTGACAGCATATGAATGTGCAAACATTAAGTTATAGGAGAAAAGGGGCTAATTTTAGATTTGTTCCTAGCCCTCTCCATGTGAATGGTGTCGCTGTGAGCCCAGCAATGAAGTTCACTGTGTTGTAGCAGACTGCGCAGTTCCTGAGTGTGTCAACCCAGTCTATGAACCAGAACAATGTTGTCCTGTCTGCAAAAATGGTAAGACCACACTGCATTAGCTTTCAAAGAGGGGTTAGTGCAAAATACAAAAATTTCACTACTGCACACCATTCGAGAGCCCTTGAATATCTGCCTGTGCTTTTCAATATGGGCATAGCCAATTTATATTTTTCTAAAGCCTTGAAGTTAAAATAAACTAGCAATGGGTGAATCGTGCAGCTTTTCATCTGGGGAATTAAAGCTCTTGTAAGCTGGCTTGCTTATGATCCTATTATTTATTGTTGACTTATAAGGAGGCTGTTGGAAAGAACACAGTATCATCTCTTTATAGTGATTGAATTTTTCTCTCTTGTGGGGCCTATGGAGCAGTTCACCCAACATCCTAGTACATAATGCATCCTAGAATAGAGAGCAGGGTGAATGTCAGGTGTTTTGCTTTGGGCTAGATAAGACATCAGGTTTAAAGTTGAGATAACAAGGAAATACAAATTCAATTATCTTCTTAAAATTCACATAGGACCAAAATGTTGGGATTTTGTTCTAGGTTTTAATTATAGCGGAGCCTTGCTCTCATGGAAATTGACATGCAGAAGTTGACTTATTTATAAAGTTATAGGTTCCTTTTGGTACCTCATGTGATGGAAAGGTTGAAACAGCTCTGATAGCTTATTCACCCCACGTCAAAGGCTGCTTCAGAAAAGATAGTACAATAAACCAGGGGTAGTGTCTCAACAAAGCCTATAGCATGCTCTTCCTAATGACCATGTGCTATTAAAAAAAAAAAAAAAAGAGTGTGAGAGAGAATAAATCTTTCACTAAGCAACATTCCACAAATGTCCCTCTTGGCATTAATATTTGTTTTATCAGGCTATTTAAAGATAAAACAAAAGTGCTCCAGTTGTTTTCATAATAAATTATGTGTTTCAGTATCTTCCCAAAGGACTTACAATCGCCCTTCTAACATTTTTCCAGATATGAATTTGACTGTCTCTGATCACATCCATCCATTATGCTAAAATATTAAAGTGCTCACCTGGCTTCTCTTTTCCTTCTTAACTGACTTGTGATGTTGACCATATCTCTGATTTAGAGGATAGAAATAAATATCTTCCTGAACTTCTAACTCATCTGATATATGCAAAGATTATCAAATTTAAGACTTTATATCTTTAAAAAAATTTTTGAAGTAACTGGAAAAGACACAAGAAAGAGCAATAAGATGATTTAATAGTTGAAAAATAGGGCCCATGAGGATAGACTGAAGGAGTTAGCATAATTTGTCCTGGAGAAGGGAAGGCTCAGGGGAAACCTAACTGTCATAAAGTATATGACTGGTTAGTCTAAAGCAGAAGAGGACTTGTTATTTTTCATTTTCTCCAAGGATAGAAAGAAGAAAAACTCAGCTACCTAATCAATCTTTTAAAATAGGATCGACAAGTCTTTGACTGAAGACTGTTCATTTATTTCTAGAAACAACTGTCGAAACAGGTACTTGAGGATCTTTCCTTCCCTAGGTGGCTCTGGTTTACTTTGTCTCACTTTTCAGGTAAACACAATTGTAATTAAAAACTTATCTGACAAATTCAGTATACTAGAATTAGAGCATTTAGACCATGTATTTAGAACACAATTTTTATATATACCCCTAGTACATCATCCTAGTACATCAAGCCCAAAATATCTGCAGAACTATGTCAAATTCTAAATCAGTGACTAAAAACTACATTTCATTTAATGCCAGGCAAAATTATCCTATTTTTATCACTTTAGAGTAAAACTTTGTCTTCAGATGAAAACCTTAGTACAAATATGCATAACAAATGAACTTTAACTGGGCAATAACTAAGGAGGAATCACTTGGTATCCCTGATAGCAGATGTATATTAGTTTATTAGTTAAGGTAATAATTAATAACTAATGTTAGTAAAGATGTATTCATTTAATCATTTTTTGGCCCATGAAGCCCTACAAAATGACTACTTTACTTTTGCTTACTCTTGCTACTTCCAAACTGTTTCTTAAATAGGGAAAATAAAGCTGGATTGAAATCAATGGGAAGACTAACTCTTACTGTAATATAACATTAAAAATGTTATCTTTTTTACTATTAAATGCCACTAATTTAGTCATTTGTGCCAAAAAACAAAGTATCATCAAAGTCAAAAATCCTGTCACCAAGGATTTTTATTGAGGAAATAGCCTGAACCCAATACTTGCTCTATTTCTTCTGAGACTAGCCAAGAAAAATGAAAGCAGATGGAGACAGAGGGATAATGAATGTTTATCCTGATGAAGTATAACTACAACCAGTTTTTAAATTCCCAATTTATTATAAGTTTATCTCATTATATATACAACAATACATCTTCCCATTATAGTTCAAATTATTATTTTAAGAATATGCTTATTATTTTCTTAAATAAAGAAAAATAATAGCAAGATAAAAACCTACACATAGATCCAAGGTAGAGGCAATGGATTTTAATTTGTACATAGTCTTATGACATTTTCTACAATTTCTTAAATCTTCATAAATGTTGATGGTTTTGGCTGGCAAATATTTTTAGTTTGCATAAATGCTGATTGTCTTGGCTGTCAAATACTTTTGTTTTACATATCAAGATTGGTTTTTCTGCCTTTCTAAATTGGAACTTGCCAAAAGCAAGAGGCATTAAAGATAAAGCTATAAGTTTAAAGTAATAGAATATACTGCACCTAACCTTAAAAACTCAATAGTCAGCTAATATCAAAATTCTTTCTTTGAGATTTTTTAAAACCAAATACAATAAGGAAGCATAATGATATCATTTTCTTGGAAAATATTAGTCACCAGTAATAGCGATTAGTATTAAAAATAATTGGGGCTGGGGATGTGGCTCAGTGGTAGAGCACTGGCCTGGCATGCATTAGGCCTTGGATTTGATCCCCAGCACTGAAAAAGAAAATTACAACCTCTAAGGTGGTACAGCCTCTACATAAGCAATGATGATTCTCTTTATTTTCAGTAATATTATTTTGAGAATAAATTTAAGGACATATGCTTATAGAATTTTTCTCTAATTATGCAAAGAAAAAAAAAAGAGGGGCTAGGGATTTAGCTAAATCAGACTACTTACCTAGTACATGCAAGGCCCTGAGTTGGGTCCTCAGCCCTGAAAAGAAAAAGAAGGAGGAGGAAGAGGAAGAGAAGAAGAAGAGGAGGAGAAGGAAGAAGAAATAAAAGAGATAAATAAATTTCCCAGTCTTAATGATTACATCAAGGAGGATTTTCAAAGGTTATTAATGAATATAGTCAAACCATAAAATATACCCCATTCTTATTGAAGTTAGTTCAGCACTAAAAAAGACTGTCAATTTAGTCTGAATAAAATTAAAACAATAAGGAAATATGTGTTTGAATAAGCAGAGTATTTATAATACACTTACTAGGGGGAGAAAGTTTCATTTGGGAAGGATTGGGGGAGTTAGCATAGGAATTTATTGTTTTTAAAATATATCATTAAGCATTTGCTTCTCCTTCCTTTACACATCTGCAAGAAGACATTTGGCAATCCAAATGTCTTCCTGAAATATCCTACATTTCCAGATGGTTTTTCTTTCCTTAAGATACTACTTTGGGGCTGGAGCAGTAGCTCGGTGGTTACCGTGCTTGCCTGTCATGCTACAGTACACAGGTTCAAACCCCAGCACTCACGTATACAACTAAGTGTCAGAGCAACGAAAGCCATATGAAAAACTCAATAAAAATTGATTCTCTCTGTCTGTCTATCTCTCTCGCAAGTCCTTCTCTCTTAAAGAAAAAAAGATTGTACTACTTTGACTTATATTTCAGCCTCAGGCCTTTCATGTGATTTAATGAGAACTCTTTACAGTGTTTCTATCTTTACATTATGGGGAAAAAATTAGCACAGTATCTGTTAAAAAAAAATTTCAGTTTACAGTGTCATAAATATTTCAAGCATTTGGAAATTGATCATGCATTTGAGTAAATAATATATATGTGCATACATGTGTGTACGTATGTAGCCAAGATTGCATATTAATTTTTAAATGTGAATTAATATAAATTTAAACTTTAACTCTGTAGCCATTCATTCCATTTTTCAGTTGTCTATATATGCTAATGTTTTTGTCCCTTGTCATTCACATTGGTAGAATCCCAAACATCTGGATTAAAAAAATAAAACGCATGGCCAGTTATTGAAATATTTGATCTTTGGAGCATCCAAATAACTAGCAATATTTTTTTACATTTCATCAGCCCATATGTCAGTGAATTTTATGCTTTCACTGGCATATAGTCAGTCATTATTCGTGGTTCTGAAGGAAAAATTATTTCATTAAAAAAATGGAGAACACAGGACACTCCGCCATAATCCTCTATATGCAGTTGAGTGAAGAGTGCCCATTCCCTTTCTAACCAAACTCAACATGACATAAACTCTGTTCAAATATTTAATCTCACAGCCCCTACTCTCTCCTAGTTTAGTGATGATACAAATAAGGTAGAAAGTATACTGGCAAAGAGGTTAAATACAAAGAAGAGGTCAACAAAGGGGATAGTCCATGTGCACAAGAAAGAGAAAGGGCCTATTAGGTATCCAGTTCCTTCAAAAGGTATTAAGAAGACATGTTTGCTGTGTTCAGTTGTTGACATCTCCAATATGCAAAGATATGCAAAGAACTCTTTGAAATAAAAAAGAGAGAAAATTCCATAGGGTAGTAAATGAGCAAAGACTATGTAAAGGGAATTCATAGAATAAAACTAAATATCTAATAAATTAGGGGAAATATGCTTAAACAATTAAAGCAATGAGATACCAATTTTGTATTGATATTAATTTGAGAGTGATATACCACATATTGGCAAAATTATTTGGCAAGAGGTTGAGAAATAGTCAGAACATATTAGACAACTTTTAAGAAGGCACTTCTATCAAAATTTTCATGTCACTTGAAGTCAGCCATTTTACCTCTTGCAATTTGTCCCACATTCATGTGCAAAATTTTCTCTGCATTTTAAGAGTAAGAAATCAGGAGAAAACTTAAGTCTTCAGTGGGATAATGTAACATTGAGCCCTTTGAAAAGACATTCCTGACATTTTCCCCTGCCATGTAAAACCAGCAAGAAGCCATTTTTAAATAAAATACAACTCAAAACAGATGTTAAATTATGTGTACATAGGGAAAGAGCTAACTAGATACACAATTGAATGATAGCAGTAATTCAATGATCAGATGAGGGGAGTAGAAATGAGAAGGTGAAGGGAGGAAAAAGTTGAAATTTTGTTTTTTGGTGATTTTTTTTGTTTGTTTGTTTTGTACCAGAGAATGAACCCAAGGGTGCTTAACCACTGATCAACACGCTTGGTCTATTTTTATTTATTTATTTATTTTTATTTTGAGACAGAATCATACTAAGTTGCTTAGGGCCTAAGTTGCTGAGGCTGGCTTTGAACTTTCCTTCCTCCAGCCTCCCAAGCAGCTGGGATTACAGGGGATCACCATTACACCTGGCTTGAAGTCTTTAATATATTAAATATCTACAAACTGATAGCAATGAAAACAATACTATCATGTGAGAGGTAATTCAAAAAGTACAAATGTTCCAGAAATATAACAATTATTTAAGGCTCACTAATAGCAAATTAGATTATTTCAAAACAATTTTCTGTTATTTTTGTATGTCACACAAGGAAAGGATACATACCAGTTTTTAAACTGTGATCCAGTGATAAGAAGAGGAAATAAAGAATAGAAAAAGAAGCTAAAAGCAGGGAGTTTTTGGTTCATAGGCCTCTTTATTGAATGAATTTTCAAAAATCTATTGTACTTTATAATTTAAAAGATTTCATAAAAACTTTACAGATAAATTTGATATTATTTAAACTTCTCCAGAGAATAAATAGAAATTAATGAAGTATGATATTGATATAAACCAAAGATTATAAACTAAAAATTGAAGCTAAAGAGCCAATGTCTTTATGATTACTAATGAGGAAATCTTAAATAAAAATGCAATTATAAAATCCTTGTTCTAAATGCTTGGGTTGTAGATTTTATGAACCCAAGTTCATATATTGTATACTATATCATCAATGGTCTAGGCAGAATTTTTCGATGAATTACATGAACATTTCTGCAGCAAACTATATGAAAATAATTTAAAGAACAATGAGTAAATATAATGTAGAGTCTCACATCACTTCCAGCCAAGTTTTAATTCCAAATAAATATTGGTATCAAAGTCATAGAAAAATTGGATTGTGAGAAATTGTGGGAAAGGGATTATATACTTTGCTAGAAAACAGAAGCTAGCAGCGTGTTAAACATTATACATCCTGACCAAGTGGGATTTATTACACATTTTCAGAGAGAGTTTGACATTAGGAACTCTGCTAATATAATTTGTCCTAAAACTAAATTGAGGAGAAAAATCAAGTTCTCATTCCTGGACACAATTAAAAGACATTAGACATAAATCAGCAAAAACTAGGGACAAAAAATCTTGATAAAATATGTGGATAATTTTTTACATGATAAAACATCAACCCTCATGGTTAGAATTATGTTTAATGTATAAATTCTAAAGATATGCTTTATAATGTTAAGTATAAGATAAAGGTACCCACTTGATTGTTGATAGATAGATGATAGATAGATGATGATAGAGACTGATGATAGATTTAGACAGATAGAAACTAGTGAAAATACTTAGAAAAGAGAGAACTCAGCAGAAAAATTGGAAAGAAGGAGGTCAAACCATCACCTTTTAAACATGATCTAATGATACAGTTGAAAAACTCCTGATACTGGGCTTTTATAAATGAGAAATTAGTAAGATAATAGGGGGCAAAGCAAATGTGAAAATGTCTATAAAATACACACATGTTTATACATATATGATAACAGGTGTGTTATTAAAATAAAATTGTGGTTTGTTGCATGAAGCAGAGGCATAACAATGAAATAAAATAGAAAGTTCATAAATCAATCTAATTATATACAAAAATTTGCTTTAGGATGAAATCATATTTGAAATCATTGGGGTAGAAATAGTGTGTAGAAGAAATGGTGTTGGGACAACTCAATAGCTATCTGAAAAAAGTATTGTAAATTCCTATCCTATAATTCAGAACAAATTTCAATTCAACAAAGGTTAAATATAAACATTTTTCTGAAAGAGTACAGAAAGAAAATCTAAGTAATTTAATTTATAATCTTCAAGTGGATAGACAACTCTCTACATAATAAAACAAAATAAAAAATCGCTGTACAAAAATTAAAAGCTAGAGGGAATATTTATTTTATACACCTTTAGGTGAATCTCGTGCATATAAAGAACCCCCAAAATAAAGGAAAAGTCCAAGAACCCTATTTTTTTAACTGGCAACATATTCAAAAGATATTCCACTGATAATGAAATGTAATGGACCTTCAACATGTGAAAACTCCACATGGAAGAAGGAAACTGCAGAGGAAAAATTGATACCAGTTTTCTTCACCCAGCAGATTGGCAAAACCCTAGAGTTTAAGAATTCACTTTGTTGGGTAAAAAAGACACTCTTCCATAAAGCTGATGGACGTATAAATTGGTGCAACCATCAGGGAGGAAAGCTTGACAGTGTCTGTGTGTGTGTGTGTGTGTGTGTGTGTGTGTGTGTGTGTGTATGAATAGTCCTTTTTCCTTAGAAGTTCTACATATATTTAAAGATTTGTTACATGACAAATGGACAACGTTGGTGGCTTTCTGTCTTGTACTTTGAGTTTTCTAATTAATGAGAAATGATCAGAAAAGTTGCAGAAAGAGCTATAGATTTAAATTAATTTCCTTTAAACATGCTGTCAATTGATCATAAAAAAAAAAAGAAACACTATATTGTCCTTTATTCAGTGAAGGGATGGAGTGGTGGCTCAGCACCTGGACCATTTGCCTGGAATATGCGAGGACCTGGGTTCAAACCCCAGCACTACACACACAACTCAGTATCAGAGAAATAAAGGCTGGATGAAAAAATAAATAAAATTGATTTTCTCTCTCCCTCTCCTTCTTTCTCTCTCCTCCCCTCTCACTCTATCCCTCTCTCTTAAAAAATAATAAAAAATAAATACTCAGTGAAACATTTAATTGGATTATAATTTAATTAGCTTCCTCTTACTTTTAGTATTTCATCTTATATAATAAAATTTTAACTTTTAATTTCACTTAGTTCAGAATTATGAAAGCAACAGAAATCTATCAATAGTAGATATGAGACCACTTTTTATGGGTTTTGGGGGGTTTTTTGTTTTGTTTTGTTTTCAGGCCTGTGTGCTAGGCAAGTACTCTGCCACTGAGCTAAATCCCCAACCCCATGAGACCACTTTTTAAATAAAAAGAATAGTAAATAATGTTTGGGAGATATATGTGTATATTATATTAAGTTACAAAATTTACTAAGAACTATAAAGATAAACAAATTATATCTGCTTTTTAAAGGTCCAAACTCAAATTAACTTTCTGTTTTCTAATAATAAATTAAAAGGAATCATTACATTTTCTAGGTGGAGTCATTTTTTAAATAATTCAACAAAGTAATTATTTCATGTGGGAAATACACGAATAAGGTTAATATGTGTAAAAGGATGCAATTGATGGAAGGTGGAAGTCAATCTATTAGCTATATTAAAGCAGTATATAATGATAAATTTTTAAACAGTGTGATTTTAGAGCTGAAATAAACAGAAGTAATAGAAAGTCAAAAAGTAAGACAATTATATATCACAATTTATTATGCAATTAGAATGACATCCAGTATCAAATAAAAAATATTCTAGCAACATATTAGAAAGTTCATCATTGGGCCTAGAGCAATAGCTCAGTGGTTTGGCTCTTGCCTAGCATGCACAAGGACATGGGTTCAAACCCCAGCACCATGTATACAACAAAGTATCAGAGAAATGAAAGCCACATGAAAAACAAAATAAAATTAATTCTTCTCTCTGAAAAAAAATTTATCATTTTTAAATGAAGTTGTACTCTTATTACACCCCTACATTATTTGCTATATAAAATAAATTTCAGTTGCTCAGGAGGCTGAGGCAGGAGGATCACAAGTTGAAAGCCAGCCTCTGCAACTTCATCAGGCCCTAAGCAACTTCCCATCATTATGTACAACTATAATGCACCAATAAAAAATGTGGGGAAAAATTAAATCATAAAATAATTTTTTAAATGATATAAACATTAACTTGTTCTCAGGATAGGGAAGTTTCTTCTAAACATACAAGCAAATAATTTCTCAAAGGAAAAGCATGTGAATGCAAATTAAATAACACATAGAGTTATCTATAAGATTCTGCATATATTACAGAAGACAGTATTTGTTTTGGGGAGAGAGACATGCTGCAGGCATTCCCACATTTCTAGTGGGAGTAAATGATCTGTCCACTCTGGGCAATGAAACTATGTAGACTCATGATCCAGGAATAACACTTCTAGAAAGTGATCAAAAGAAACAAGAGTAGGGGCTGGAGCAGTGGCTCTGCAGTTATGGAGCTTGCCCGGCATGTGCATGTACACAGTTTCAAACCCCAGCACCCACATACACAACCAAGTGTCGGAGCAACGAAAGCCATCTGAAAAACTTAGTAAAAGTTGATTCTCTCTGTCTCTCTCTCTCTCTCCTCTCTCTCACTGTCCTTCTGTCTTAAAAAAAATAAACAGTATAAAAATGTATGCATAAATATATTTACTACCATATTTTATAATGACAAATATTTGGTAAACCTACATATTCAAGAATAAAGAAACTTTAAAGAACCATTATATATCTATATGCACAACTAAGAAAACAAAACAAATAATACTGTAGGAAAAAATTGTGACTGGGCATGGTGGTGCACACCTGTAATGCTAGTGGCTCAGGAGGCTAAGACAGGAGGATTGCAGGTTCAAAGCCAGATTTAGAATTTAGCAAGGCCCTAAGCAGCTTAGTGAGACCCTATCGCCAAACAAAACAAACAAACAAATAAAAATGGACTGAAAATGTAGTTCAATGGTTAAGCATCCCAGGGTTCAATCTCTGGTACCAAAACAAATAAATAAAAAAATATGGACATCTCTGCCCGCCCCCCCCTGCAAAAAAAGGATGGTTATAATATATTGTTAAATTTGACTACTAGGAGATAATAGTCATATACATAAATATTTTGTTGCCATTGTTGTTAAAAGGAAAATATATCATATCAGTAGAAAAAAATTAGAAGAAAACATGTTAAAATGTTAAGAGTGCTTAATTCTAGATAATAGGGTAATAGACAATTTTACTTTTCTCTTTTTACTAGCCTATATTTTCCAAATTTCTCGCAGTAAACATATTATCCTTGTGATTTAGAATTACTATTTAAAATAGAAAATGGGAAAAATTAATATTAAAAATTTCCTGTTTTAATAATGTAATAATTAAATAATCAGCCACATGTCACTAAAAATTACACTGTGATTCCTTATAATAATTTGTACTTGGTAAATTAATTAACTAAGAATTTCTACCACTTGACTTTTCAACTCCTTTAACAATGAGATTCTTTTGAAAGCATTTGGAAAGCTTCATTGCCCATTTTATGCACCTATTAGGGAAATTGCTAAAATACTCACTTAGGTCTACCCATTTACATTTTCATGAAACTATTTTGATTTATCAGCCTCAATTGCATGCAACTCTTTCATATTAATTTGATATTTTCTCACTTCCTCTTAGTTAGACAATTAGTAACAAGCATAACACAGCTATAAAACAAGCATTCTGGACATGAAAAAATTTCTGGGAATTAAACAGCGTATAGCTAACACTGCAGAGACCCTGAAACTATTCATGATGAAAGCAGATCTATGAAAGGCAGTTTCAAAGTCTGCGCTTCATTGACTCCACCACTGAAGGTCAGAATTATCATATTCTTATAGAGTAGGTGTCAAAACAGAGTAATTATAAATAGCTATTTTAATGAGCCACAACAATTTCCTATTTCTTTGATAAAGCTTTCTTCAAAATATGAAAGGAAATATTTATATTTATATTCTCTTAGACCAACGGGATTCCATTTAATTCATCAGCAAACTAAATTTCAGGAGCATTATTTCATAATGTTGACACAATGAAAATTAATGCAACATTCGTTTCCTGATGATTAGGTCTCCTCTGTAATTACCCAACCTACCAGGTCTTTAAGAAAATGTAGAAAGGAAGGACCACACATACTAAAAATTTTATCTTTTTCTCCATGTTTCTTCCTTAGCATAAGGGAAATATAGAATGCATTTTCCCTACATAAATGTTCGGGCCTTTGAGTCTTTGGCTGGAGACTCTTAGCACTCACCTCATGACATCCTTTCTTCATGCTTTTCTCAGACACTTCCGGAAGCCCAAGACCAAGAGGGCATCCCTCCACCACCAAGGAACTATGAGTTAATATCCCTTTGCCAGTCTTGCTGTTCTCCATCCCACCTGCTGCCACATATTTAAGGTATAGATGTCACTCATTCAGATGCTCTCTTGCCTCCTCACATGGGTGCAGCCACCATGAGGGCAAAGTTTTCTGACTGTGTTGTTCTCTGGTGTGCTCCCAGTATACCAGTATATTATAGATGAAAATATGTTTTTTAATAAGTGAATGAATAAACTAACACCTATATTGCATCTGCAGAAGAGCTGCAATTCAAAAAAAATTTTGGTTCTTTGAGTTATTTTAAATTTCCTTCAAAATGTGTTTGTCTTCTACCTCACACAGAAGAGCTTCCATATGGAAAGTGTGGGATGCATTATGCAGTGGAAAGGAAGGGGCTTCTCAGATTTTTCCTAATGAAGTTTGTTTTGGTTTACTTCTAACATTTGTCTACATGTGTTACTGATGGGAGGCATAGTAAGTTGATTGAGAAGACGCAGGATAATTTCCAGGGGAAACTGAGTCTGGCCTGAAATTATTTTTAAAGAGAGAAAGAAGGAGAGGTAGAGAGAAAAAGAGAATCAGTTTTATTTATTTTTTCTACTGGCCTTTGTTTCTCCACCTCTTAGTTCTGTGTGGTGCTAGGGTTTGAACGTGGGTCCTCAGGGTTGCCAGGCAAGCACTCTACCACTGAGCCACAGCTCCAGCCCCTGGCCTGAAATTCAGCAGCTACATAATCTCACTGTGGACACATAAAAAGTCTGATGGCTAAGAACAGACTTCATGTACTGTGTCATTCCCTTTAGTGCAAAATTAATGTTGCACTTTAGCCAGTGTTATTCCTAATGGTACATTTTATCTAATTATAAAGATTAAATATGTTAATATCTGCAAAGCACCTAGAACATATAAGAGCTTCAGAGATGAGAGCTGGTGTTACTCTTAACTAATAGTGAGATTAATTACCATCCTTGGATCAGACATTGGGAAAACATCTGGAAAGGACAATTATTACCCTCAGCATATGCCACCAGCTCACACCCCATTTCATTCCCTTCTCCCAGCATTCCCTGCTCTTCAACTCACCCTTACAGGTACCTAGCACAAGTATTCTCTCTTCTCTGGGACAGTCCCTTCCTGTTGTCTCTCTGCCTCGCAGGCTATGTTCTTCCCCACATTGAAACTAATTGGGCCTGTATTTTATGACTTAGTCGTCTGATAAATCCAAGAATGCTCAACACTGGAATAAAATATATAACTTATTAGGTATCTTTAATACCTGATATTCCAGCTCTTTCCCTCAAATGTTTAGTTGTAATGATTGTGAAAATTTTAGAAGGAAAGAACGTATGAGTTCCAGAGTATTTACAAATGTGTGTGTGTGTGTGTGTGTGTGTGTGTGTGTGTTTACACGTCATGCAGTAGGCTGGAGGGGGCACCTTTGTGATGGGTTCAGGTGGTTTTGCATAAGCATCTTTAAGTGTTATGAAAGTGATGAGCATTGACCAAAATATGTGATTTCAAAATATTCGGTAAAATCATCTGAACTTAATGTGAAGATAATAAACTCAGAAAATGTGCCTTGATATCAGTTTGGAGAGAGAAACTGATTTTAGGAGAGAATATTTAATTCTAGAAATCAGATTATGCAACTGAAAAATAAATCAGGAATATGGCATAAAATCAGAACAAAGGAAACTTGTTAACCAATGCCTCTTCTGGCACACAGTGATTGGAAATCCTCCAGGAATGGATGTGGCTGAGGCAGGAAGTCCTTGCACTAAGACCTCTGATATTTAAACGTAGCTCTGAGCTGCTTCAAATCAGTCTATCAGAAATGTTAAAGCTCTTTGGAAACATATTTACGGCTGGATGCCCATCAGTTGAGAAAAGGGAAATAGGAAGTTGCTGCATGCATACTTATTTTGCTTACAAGTGCTTCATGTCTACAAGGTGAAGGCACAGAGCAGCCATAAATGCTGCTGCTTGTCAGGGTATGTAACCAGCCAACCTGAGTCCTCCCTTCCTTTCACCCGTCACTTTTATGGGCTTTGCAGAAAGGTCCATAAAGCAACACACCTGCCTTCTGGAACACTAAGCTCAGTTAGTTTCCATCACCATTAAGTGGCAAAATAGTAGTGCTTTATCCAGAGCTTGAAAGCCTCCTTGCTTCAAATTTGTGTCAGGATTTAAATTAGGAGCAAGATACAGGGCACAGGGACTGGTCGCACGCTTAAGGTGAGGGGTTCTCCACATCTATTTTGCTTTGTCCAGTGTGTTTGGATTTGATGCGATCATTTCTTTGAGAATGGAGAAAGATGACAATGGAAGAAACACAGAAAACTGCCGCAAAGAGGAGGCACGAGAGTCCTTGAAGGCAGAATTCCTGCAAGTTGATGGGAAAATCTTAATTAGATTGTTTCCTTTCCCAGTAGATGCAATAGTCAGGTTCTGAGCTAAGCCAAAATAACCAGCCCCCTATGCAAAGCCACCTGATAGGGACTGAAAAGACCTTGAACCTGTGCCACAGGGCACCCTCTTGCCTACAGCAGGTCATGTCCACGCACACAAACAATCATAAAAACATAAATACTCTGGTACTCATAAAGTCTTGCTTTCTAAAATAGTCATAATTAAGGCAACTAAAAGTTTGAGGGAAATGCTAGCATAACAGTTATTAAAGACACCTGATAAGTTATGAATTTTATCCCAATGTTGAGAATTTTGGGGCTCACCAGATAACTAAGTCATAAGATACAGGCCTGTTTAGTTTCAACATGGGGAAAACACAACCCACATGGCACAGAGACAGCAGGAACACCTATACTAGGTAACTGTAGGGTGAGTCGAGGAGCAGGGAATGCTGGGAGAAGGGGTTGGAAGGGATGCATGCTGGTGGCACATGCTGAGGGAAACAATGCCTTTCCAGATGTTTTCTCAATGTCTGGTCTAAGGATGGAAATTAAACTTACTGTTAGTTAAGAGTAGCACCTCTCATCTATGAAGCCCTTATATGTTCTAGGTGCTTTGCAGGTGTTAACATGTTTCATCTGCATAGCACTCTTACAAAAAGGGAGCAATTACAATTATCAATTTGCAGGAAAGGAAACTGAAACTCAGCTCAAGGAAGCATATCGCCCTTATATATATCACTGAGATTTGATCCTGGCTCTATCATGTTTCAACTCCCATGTTCTTGACTAGCAGTTCTCAATGCATAATCCCAGACCAGCAGCATCAGAATTATCCAGGAACTACTCAGAATGCAAACTTAGGAGCCCATCCAGAATGCACTGAACAAGAAACTCGGGTGGGACCCAAGCTCTCCAGATGAGTCAGTTGCTCAAAGTTGAGACCATATATGTCTCCTTTCAGGTGCTTGTTAGGGAGTCTGTTCTTTCAAATGAAGAATTGTGTGGAGGGAAAAAGCAGAAGGTGAAATTCTTGCCACTCAGGAACTACTAAAAGGACTTTAAAGAAGGACAAGAGGCAAGGCAAGGCTGGAGAAAAAGGACACAAAACACCCCGGAGTCAAAGCAAGGCCACTGTGTTGGTGAGGAAGGATGGTAAACACCAACAGATAAAGGCAGGCTCCCTGAGGTCAGGAAGTGGAAAGAGGCAGGAGATACCAGGAAGCTGCATTCAGGATAAGCAGCCATGGCATCTCTCAATCCCAAAGCCATGATCGCTGAGAGGGAATTCACTGGATTTTCTATAAAGCAGCAAAAAAACAAAAGAGGAGGCAGAGGCATAATGGTGAAAGGAAAGGTGATGTGAGAGGGGCATAATTACTGATGGTTCATTCATTATGGTCCTCTTTCCTGATCTACGGTAAGGAAGTGATTGCTTCAAGTGAACTATTCTTTCTAGATTAGGTCATGATAACAATAACATTTTATAAGTCATAACTTATTTAAGGATATTTTAATCTTTTGAACAGCTTTATTGAGATATAAGTGACATAAAATAACTATGATTTTTAAAGTGTACAACTTACTGCTTTGACATACGTATGCCTGTGAGCCCATTTCCACAATCAAGATGGGGCACATATCCGTCATCCCAGAACACTCCTCCTTTCAGTCTCTGCTCCATCCCATCCCAGGAAACCTTTGTTCTGCTCTCATTATGCACCTTCTAGGACTTTGTATAAGTGGACTTCTTCATTATGTCTTCTCTTTTGTCTGATTTCTTTCACTCAGCATAATTATTTTGAAATTTATCTATGCTGTAGCATATATCAAGAGTTTGCCCTTTCCAATTGCTGACTAGTGCTCCATTACATAACTATAACACAGTACGATTTATTTATTCCCTTGTTGGTGAGCATCCGAGATGTTTCTAGTGTCCGATTATTGCAATAAGGTTACCACAAACATTCCCACATAAGTCTTGGTATAGCTAACATGCTTTCTTTCCTACTAAAAACACCCACCTAGGAATCAAATGCTAGATCATATGCTTGCTATATATTTAACTTTTGTTTTAATGCCAAACTGTTTCAGGGTGGCTGTACCATTTCAAATTTCCATAAAAATATATGAGACTGCCATTTCGGAGGAATGGCATCCTCACCAATGCTCAGGATCAGCAGTTCTGTTTAACTAGCTCTTCTAGTTAAAATATATTTTTACTTCATTGTGATGTTGAAATATATTTTCCCATTTCCTGTTGATGGTGAGCAATTTTTCATATACTATTTTTCCACCTATATCTTTGGTGAAATGTCTGTTCAAACAATTTTCTCAACTTTTTTATTATTTGCTGTCTTACTATTGAAATTTGGAGAGTTTTTTATATATTCTGGAGGCTTATTATATATATATGCTTTGCAACCATTTCTGTGTATTTCTTGTCCCATTCATTGAATGTCTTCTGATGAGCAGTTTTTAATTATTATGAAGTCCAATTTATCAATGCTTTCTTTTATGAATTATGCTTTTGCTGGTAACCAAGAAATCTTGGCCTACCCCTAGGTTAAAAAGTGTTTTTCCTGTCTTCTCCTACAAGTGTTTCAGTTTCAGGTTTTACATTTATGTCTATGATTCAATTTTAGCTTGTGAATATGACACAAGGAATTGATTGAAGTTTTCCATTTTCTAAAATATGGATATTCCATTGTTTTAGGAGCATTTACCAAGAACACTTTCCTTCCTCCACTGCGCTGAATTTGTAACTTTATTTAAAATAAGCTCATCCATGCAATTATTTCATTCATACAAATATATGTATACATATATACATATATATAATAAAATGTACATTATTCATGTATATTCAATATACTTGTATATCTATGTATGTTTCATTGTGAATTTGCAACTATTTCAGAACTTCTGTTCCACTGAAGTTCTTTTAGCTATTTTAGGCATTTTGCATTTACACCTAAATTTTAGAATCATTTTATCACTTTCTACCCTCCTCAACAAAGAAGGCTATTGGGATTTTGATTGGCATTTTACTGAATCTATATATCCATTTAGGGAAAATTGATACCCTAATAATATTAAGTCTTTCAATTCATGAACATTGTATGTCTCTCTGTTCATTTAATTATTTAATTTCTCACATCACTATTTTGTAGTTTTCAGAATATAAACCTTTTCTATTTTTGGTCTGTTTTTTCCCAAAGTATTTGATTTCTTCTTTTTACTGTAATAAGTACACATAATTTTTTCCTATTATTTGCTGCTAGCATATTGATAGAGAATTACATTTGAATATTGATCATAGATCCTGAAGTACTGCTAAACTCAATTATTGGATCTAGTAGATTTCTTTTATTTTTATTGATTCTACTGGACTTTATACATGATATCTATGAGCAAACACAGTTATAGCTTTCTTATAAATTTGCATTCCTTTTAGTTCTATTTCTTGTATTAGTGCCCTTTCTAGGATAGTCCATAAAATGTTGAATAGACTGTTAAAGCAGCATAGCCTTTTGTTGCTCTGATCTGAGAGGAAAATCATTCCATATTTCCCAAAAGTTTTTTCATAGATGCCTCTTATCATTTGGGAAAAGTGTCCTTCTATTTCACCTGTGCTAAGAATTTTTGTTCTGTTTTGTTTGTAATCAGGAATTGACAGTGGCTTTTGTCAAGGGTTTTTTTTTTTTTCTCTGTTTAGACTTTTTTATTTTGTTAATATACTGAATTAAATTGGTTGATTTTCAGTTTTTAAGTCAACTTTTACATTTCCCAAATAAACTGTACTTGGTCATGAGGTAGTCACATTTTTACATATAGTTGGAGTCAATTTGCTAAAATTTTGTTTAAACTATTGTCATCTTATTCCATGAGCCATTATGGTATGCAGTTTCTTTTTCTTTTTCTTTTTTTTTTTTTTTGGTTAATGGTTTTGTCAGGTTTGGATATTAAGGTACTGCTGTCCGCATAGAATGAGTTAGGAAAGTATTCCCTCTTTTTCAATATTGTGGAAGAGTTTGTACAGAATTGGCATCAATCCTTCCTTAAATGTCAAGTAAGTCAAGTTGATAAATAGCATTGCTTAAATTTTTTATATTATTATTGATATTCCATCTGCTTTGTTCTATCAATGAGTATGAAAATTTCAATTAAACTGGGATTTGTCTATTTCTTCTAGTAGTTCTATCAGCTTTTGCATCATGCACTTTGAATTTTTTTATTAGGCAAACAAATATTTAGAATTTGTTAGAAATTTTTCATAAATCATCAATCTTTATAATTATACAATAACATTCTTCATGTCTTTACATTCATTGCTCAGCAATTTATTCTGGTCTGAAATTTATGGTCATTCTAGATTCCTTTTGATTAATGTGATTAATGTTAATATGCCATAACTTGTTACTGCATTCTAACTTTATCTACGAGTGCTTGTACATTTCAAGTTCTTTCCCTGTAGATAGTACATATTTAGATCTTTCCTTCTAATCCTGTCTGATAATCTCTACCTTATAATTGAGGTATTTCACCCATTTATATTTAATGTGACTATTGATATGTGGTTAGGTTTAAATCTAACATTTTTCCCTCTTACTGTCTTTTCTTTATTATTTTTCTCCTTTTAATTACTTTTTTAAAGTAATCTGATTACTTTAAATTTTTATAATTTTATAAATATAAATATACAATTTTTATAATTTTATAAATAATTATAAAATTATTTATTTTATAATTCTGATTTTTCATTGTTTGGGCTATTTAAGTCATAATTATTTATTTTGTTACTTAGTGGTTGCTTTGGTGATGATAATATACAACTTTAATTTGTCACACTTGACCTTACATATGTAATAATTATGCCACTTCATGTATAGTCTCAGAATCTTACAATATTATACTTGAATTTCAATGTTTTTTACTTTTTTAAGATTGTTTTCATATATATGTGTGTTTGTGTGTGTGTATGTGTGTTTAAATAGAAGGAGGGACAGTATGAGAGAGAGACAGACAGAGAGAATCAATTTTATCTAGTTTTTCATGTGGCTTTCATTGCTCCAACATTTCACTGTGTACGTGGTGCTGGGGATTTGAACCCATATCCCTGCACATGCAATGCAAGCACCAAATCTACTGAGCCACTGCTCCAGCCCCATTATTTTGTTTTTATATATTTTTATTTAAAAATGCTTCATCTTATTTTTGTTTCAAGAATAAGTGGTATATTAAAAAGATTTAAATAATAAGAAAAACCTCAAAAATTTATCATCAATCAATTTTCACTGTTTTCCATTTTCTTTGTGTAGATCTGTATTTCCATCCTGAGTAGTTCTTCAGTCTGAATTATTTCCTTTATTGCTTCTTTCAGTACTGTTGTACTAGTAACTTATTTAAGTTTTTTCATATCTAAAAAAATGTTACCTTTAGATTTGAAAGATATTTTTACTAGTACAGAATATTGGCTGACAGTGGTTTTTGAGTTTTTTAATACTTTGAAAGCACTGCTTCACTGTCTTCTCACTTGCATGTTTTTTCTGTCAAGGTATACGCTACTATACTTATCTCTATGCTTATGAATGCAAAATGCTCTGCCCATCTGCTTTTTTTTTTAAGAGAGAGAGAGAGAGAGAATCAATTTTTATTTTTTCATCTGGTCTTTGTTTCTCTGACACTTAGTTGTGTGTGTGGTGCTGAGGTTCAAACCCACGTCCTCACGCATGCTAGGCAAGTACTCCAACCACTATGCCACCGCTGCAGCCCCCACCCCATCTGCTTTTAAGATTTCCCCTTTATCCCTGTTTTTGTGCAATGTATCCTCATATGATCACATACTTTTCTTGGTGTTTCTTGTGCTTGTACTTCATTAAGACTTTGGACTTGTGGATTTACAGTTTCTATTAAAGTTTGAAAATTTTTGACTTTTATTTCTTCAAACATTTATTTGCCTCCTCTTTTTTGGAAATTTCAGTTAGACATGTACTAGGCTGACTTTTTAGTCAGTTTTTATGCAACTATGACCAAGTGACTCAACAAAACCAATTTTAGAAGAGGAAAAGTTTATTTGGGGCTCAGAATTTCAGAGGTTTCTATCCACAGTTGACTGACTCCCTTGCTCTGGGCCAGAGTGATACAAAACAACATGGCAGACAAATGCGGCAGAGAAAAGCTGGTCAGGCACATCCTCAAGCAACCTACTTCTCCGGCCATAACTTACCTGCCTACAGTTACCACCTAGTTGATCCATTCAAGCAGATACAGTGATTAGGTTTAGGCACTTAGAACTGGATCATTTCCTCTAAATTTTCTTGGAATGTCTTATAAATGATTTTGAGGGGGACACCTCATATCTAAACCATAACAGCTGCTTAAGATTTTCCCATGACTCATTATCCTCATTTTTGTGTTTTCATTTTATATAGTTTTCGTTGTTTTGTTTCCAAGCCTCCTAATCTTTTCTTCTGCAATGTCTAATCTGCCAATAATCATATGAATATATTCACACTTTGTTTTCATCTCTAGAGATTGCGTTTGTTTTTAATGTCACTCTTATTTATACTTAAGATTTTTGAGTATATAGAATGTGCTTATATTATTTCAATGTTTTTGTCTGCTTATTCTAATAGCATTAGGTTTCTTTCTAGTTGATAGATTTATCTCCTTATTATGCTCATATTTTCATGCTTCATGGCATGTCTGGCAATTTTTAATTGAATTTCAGGCATTATAAATTTTACCTTGTTAGATGCTGGGATGTTTTGTTCTTCTATAACTATCTTCAAGCTTTGCTATAAGACAAAGTTAATTTGTTTGGTAATACTTTGGTCTTTTTATGTCTGGCTCTTAAAATCTGTTCATCAAGACCAGAACGGTGCTTAGTCTAGGGATAATTATTTCCTACTTACTAAAGCAAAGTCCTTTGAGTACTATAGGATACTTCATTATCTATAACATTTTCCTAACCCTATATCCCAGTGGTTCTTTCCCTTGAGTAGTTTCCTTATATGCATGTGTTTATCAGTATAGGTTTCTGGAATTCTGTTTCTGAGCAGCTCTCTTTTCACCAGTACTTTGTCCTGCCTCAGACTCCCCAAAATCACAGCCTTATTTCATCAACTTTGGGAGTCACCCAGGTTTCCCTATGTAATGCTGTAGCCTAGAAACTCTCCAGGCAGAAACATGGGCTAACCTCAGGGCTCCTCTTACTTGGTTCTCCACTCTCAGGAGTCAACTGTCCTTCATTGTTTATTATATTTCATTTATTTTTCATGATTTCTAAAGGGAATATAAATCTAATCAATGTTTCCATACCTTGGCCATAACTAGATGAGCATACTTTAATTTCAACAACTTGTATTTTTTAGAAGAACAAGCTTCATGCAGTCAATAACAGTGCTAACCAATTCATAGCTAACCAAATTAAGACATTAATTCCTCCCAAAATAACCACTAAATTCTACTCACTCAGTAAATTTTAAGTATTTCCTTTGTCTTAGCCATTATACTAGATAATTCAAATAAATTATTTATATTCTTTAATATCATAACATATTAGGAGATTTTTGTCTTACCTTTTATGCAAATGAAGGAGTCAAGTTAAACATGTAAAATGCTTTGCCAAATACCTAGTAAATTATGGACCTAGCATTCAAATTCAGATTTTTCTGATTCCAAAGACTTCATGCCTTCTGTGGTTATTATTTACCATAAAAATAGTATTAGGACATTTAATAATGGATTTTCTAATTATACTTTCCAGTTTCCAGCTAAGAGCATTAAAACATTGCTAATTTACCACCTTTAAAACATTTAGGTGACTAGTAGAGTTTTAAAAGAGAATTTCTATAAATCAGCAGGAAAATAAAATTTGTATTGCAAGAACAAAAGTGATAAAATGAAAAGAATATAAAATGATTAATTTTATCACTCAGTTTCATGCCAAATATTGAGAATAAGATTTTGCAGTTAGAAGAGAATGAGGCCCAAAGATGCAGAAATCAGGGGAAGACTCAAGAGGAAATGATTCATTTGACAAACCACCAAGTCTGCATACAATTACTGACCAAGATCAAAACTGTTGGACTTTTTTAAAGCTATATTACCTTGATGGCTTACAGTCTCCTTTGAAAAAGTTGAAGAAACAAGGTTTTTTTAAAATTAATATTACCAATTTGATCTTCATTAAGGGTATCAAATAGCTTTTTACTTGAAAAATTACCAAAATTATATTTTTGAAAGACAATCTCAGATCTTGATTTTGAGATTCCACCTCACTCCTGTCAGAGTGGCAAAAATGAATAATATGAACAATAATAGATGCTGGAGGGGTTGTAGGAAGAAAAAAACACTATCACACTGTTGATTGGGCTGCAAGGTTGTACAGCCATTCTGGAAAGCAATGTGGAGACTCCTCAAAAAACTAGGGTTGGAACCACCTTATGACCCAATTATCCCTCTCCTAGGTATTTTCCCAAAAGAGCTAGAATCAGCATACTCAATTTATTATAGCTAAACTATGGAACCAACCCAGATGCCCCTCATTGGACAAGTGGATTCAAAAACTGTGGGATGTATATACAATGGAGTTCTACTCTGCTATTAGAGAGAACAATATCACGGCATTTGCAACCAAATGTATGGAAATGGAAAAAAATATGCTGAGTGAAATATCCCGAACTAAGAAACTTAAGGGCTGAATGTTTTCTTTCATATGTGGAAGCTAGAGTAAAATCCAAGACAGATTGAAAGTTAGCTAAACTCAAAAATAAACTCAACATAGGTGAATTTTTACATAAGCAGGGGAACCATAATTATAAATCTGGGGGTAGAATGGAGGAGGGCAGGGAGGAGAGGGGGAGATTAGGGGAGTTATCAGTACAGGTGAAGAGAAGGATTAGGGGGGTTATCAATGCAGCTGGGAATTCTTAACTCCCATGAGAAGCCCAACTATACATAGGCAGGCAAAGAAGATCAGAAAATTCAAAAATTAATACACATGTACAAGCTTCATTCTATCTATAATATGGGGGTAAAGCAGGGGAGACATGGGAGCAGGGAGTGGTCAAAGGAGGGAGACCCTGGACTAGAATCAGTAGGATCAGCCTTAACTTACTTCGTCAATATCCATATATGCATGAATATATAACAATTATTCCCTCCAATATGTAAGACTATGTCGAATGAATTTAAAAAGAGATTATACAAATCAAAAAAATAAATGTTTCAAATAAATAAACATTTAAAAATAATACTTCTGTTATTGTAGTGTCACAAAACATCAATTACATTTTACTACTGAATTGAACCAATGGTGAAAATGCAGAAAATGAAATAAAATTAAAAGAACATTCCATACATATTGTGCCAATAACTACATCAAATATTCAGAAATAACTATTATCAATGTAAACCAAGCAGTTAACCAAAACCTTATATGAGAAGTTGGTCTGCTTTATTTCTATTCCTTCTCACTGACTTCTTCTCTCAGGTACATCACATAAGAGAAGATGGAAAGAAAACTTACACAGCATTTGAGTTCTCTATTATTCCCTTAGGGATAGCTAGAAGTAAAATATCCTCTTGAAAGATATTCGGACAAAATACAATTTTTTCCAGAACAGTTTCCATTCCATTGAGTTATTTAAAAGTTTCTACACTGAAGAACATGTAAACTTTAAGACTATTTCCTTTCTGTTGAACAAAGGACTAAGAAAGAATCTTCACTATACAAACGAATGTTTGTTGTATGATTATTTTTCCTTATGGGGTAGTTGTAAAGGATGGAAATGGAAATGATTTCTCCTGGTATCAGCAGTTTGCAAGCATCCAAAGAACTTAGAGCCAGCTCCATTAGAGGGAGAGAGACTTTAATACCTTTTTACAGAGTTTCATTTATTAAGAAAAAAGAAGAAAGCCTGAAAGATATTACGTGTAAGTCCTCAGATGAACCATTAGCATGTGCAAAACATTATGGTACTAATGTGGATACAGGCATACACCCATTTTAGAATAAGTGTATTTCAAAGAGGAGGACTGGACTACACTCTATAAATATATTATTTTCCAAATGACTTTCTAGATAAAATTGGAAATGATAAAATAATAGAATTTTAAAGCAGAAAGGGACGTGGAAATTATTTGTTATAATACATTATTTTGCTCATGAAGACAAAAAAACCCAAAGACAGAAGTTGATGGTGAGTTATTCAAAGGACTACAGCAGGAAAAGCTAGAAATAGAAGCTAGCTCTGCTCACTCCTGGGAACCTATATTTTAAACTAAATAAATACATATTCTCTGCAATACCCGTAGGTACTTATTGGTTTGTTTTCTTTAGGAGGGTTGCTTGTACATTTTTATGACAAGTATTTTATGAGATTTAATTTGTTTTTACATGCTGCTGGGTGTTGAGTGCCAATCAAATGATTCTTAAGGTTATTTTTGATTTTGCAAATATTTGTGCAAGTATGAGTAAAATATGTGGTTACAACATTAATGGCAACAGTTCCTGAATAAATTCTGAGTTTTGGCATGTTTATATGTTTGGAAAATATGCCCCAAGGTCAATTTTGAAAAAAATTCAAATTGCTTCTCTTTTTCTTTCATTTTTTTTCTTTAAAGAGAGGGACAGTGAAAGAAGGAAAGAGAATCAATTTTTATTTAGTTTTTCATTTGGCTTTCATTGTTCTGACAATTCTTTGCGTACATAGTGCTGGGGTACATGGTGCTGGGGTACCAATCTGCGTCCTTGCACATGTGAGGCAAGGGACTTAACTGCTGAGCCACCAGTCCAGCCCCTCAAATTGCTTCTTGAGAGAAGACATCCCTAAACATTTTAATGCAATGTTAAAACACAGTTGATGAGAGTTCCTTTTTAGCATCCACATCTAGGAGTATGCTTTGATATTGTCATGATAAACATGATCTACATGACAATATAAGTCTTCCTGTGTTTAGTACAGCTTAGCAAGTATTTGTTGGCCTACTTCACTCAGTATATTCATTTATTAAATATCTATGGGCTAAGCAGTTTGCTAACTATAAGAAATATAGTAGTGACCAAGATTGAGTCCGTACATTTAAGAAACTTCCAGGCTTTAATAGAAGTCCAGGAAAGCAAACAAGCAAAGAGGCAATAATTTTTACTACAATATGCGCTAAGAAAATTATAGGGGAAATTTGCCAAAAAGGACCAAGAGGGAGGAAAACATAAGTAGGGCTTTAAGTCATTTTGGCGATAATGGAAAAACTTTATCACAAGGAACCAACATAGAGCAATCTATTGGTTGTTTTCCCTTCTTTTCTACATAATATTTGAACTGTTACATCCATTCATTTTAGCATAGCTACAAAGATTGATGTATTTGTAATTTAATAAGTGCTAAATATTTTTTATTTATATCCAGTTATATAAAGAATTGATAGACTATCAGGAATTAACATGTCAAATAAATATTTGTATTTCTCTCTGATACCGAACCCCACAAATAGAAACAAAGACCCAATAGAATTTAGGAAAATAATAGATATATAATTTAAAGATTAGTGCCCAAGAGATTAATATGCGGATTAGAAGCATCATTTTAAAATATCTCTCAATTCCTTTTGTTCTTTCTCCTTGCATAACACCACTTCATATTTTTCTCTCATCTTCCTCTGACCTTCCTAATACTTAACTCATCTATAATTTCACACTTAAAACACCAACTGGCAAAGAACAATCTAATTCCCAATGATAGCACCTGTGTCTTATTCTTAGCACTCGAAAATACTCACTTCTAATGTTTCAGAAAGTTCAACACCAAATACCTAATATTGGGAGATTACCTGTAGAAAAAAAAAGTATTTACTTCTCAAAGAATAAGTAAGCAACAATCATAGAACCTTAGTTTGAAATCTCCTAATGAGACAAACACATGAACATGTTATAGGCAGATTAAGACTGGGTCAAAATTAGGTTCAAGGTCATAGTTTAATGAAATCTATCAACCTGATTACCAAGTATCAGTACTTCCATGAATTTAAATTAACTTTTAAAGGCTAACTAAATGATTTCTCAGTAATTTTTATTGTTTTCAAGAACATCTCAGTAATCTTCCCAGCATATCCAGATTCAAGATGCTCTGAGCTGCATTACATTACTGGAAACCTGTTGGAAAAATTTTTTCACAGCTCAAATCATGCTCTCCTTGAACTTTCAGGCCTTATGTTGCTTCTCATGAATCTATGATTATGTGTAATTTAAATAGAAGACTAAGGTTATTCATAGAAACTCATTGGAGATTGAAATTAAATGAATGAATCAATCAATCAATCAACATGCCAAGGAAGATGATAAAATTGAATTGCTTTAAGCACTGTAGGATGAATAGATTGGATGAAAGCTACAAAAAGTAAGTTTGTCTATAAAATAGACATTTATTAGGCAGCCATCTGAGTTACTGTACATATGTAATCTCATTTAGTCTTCACAATCGCCCTTTTACAGCTGAGACTGAAAAAAAAATTACTTATTACTGAGTCCTTGGATAGAAAAGTTGTAATACCTGTGTTTACCACTATTTCCTATCTGAAACCAACTCTCTTTCCATTATACTACCCAGCCAATGTATGTTTCATGAGCATGCTACCTGGATAACAGTCATTAACAAACAGCAGAACTGGGAGTTTGGGGCTCTACAACAAACTCATAGGATTTCATGTGTTTATTACTATAGATGTGCTCTGGACACTGTTTGAACTGTCATACTTTCTGTGTATGCTTTTTACTTGCAAGTGACAGATAATCCAGCTCCAATTGGCTTAAGTCAAAAAGGTTTACATATCTAAAACACCCAGGATACCTGGCACCAGGCCTAGGTAAGCCAAGGGACTAGAAGAGAAAACCTAAGTTTTTGTCTTCTCTTCTGCACTTCTCCTGTTGATTGGATTTTGAGGAACTTCATGGTGATATGAAGACTGCCAGGGGGTCCAGACTTTATCCCTCATGTTTCTATATCTAGTTCTGGAAGAAACAAAGGGCTAGATCTTTTTTTCTAACCTAAGTATTGGATGTGACTTGGATCGGCTGGAATTGAGATTTTTCAGATTCCTGAACCAACCTCCCTGGGTGGAAGGAAGCACATGATGCTTGGTTGTGCAGGCTGGAGCCACAGTTTCATCCCTGAAGATGGGGATGGAGACAACATCACTAGACTCATGTGGTAGTGAGTGTATGTGTTCCTCCAAGGAAAATGAGAGTGCAATATTCAGAAAAATAGGTGTCAAAAACATGATAGGTGTTAAAAAAACATGACATTTTCACAATAGTCCAGAATTAAGAAGAAAATATAAATACTTGTTATAAAGCTATAGGTGTTTGCAATAACATTGACTAGCATGTCAAAGGTGATTTAATAATATTCTGATGCAAAGCATGTCACAGTCAGACTTCTGAATGTTCAACTCACACATGATGGATGGAAACCATCTTTGAAGATAAGGTACCTTGATGCCAAACATCATCACCCAAAGAGAGGCAACAGGTTGGAAAGACCTTGAGTATGAGACCTGCAGATATCCAGTAAACTGGCATTCCATATCACTGTACTGATGACATGAAGATTGACACAAATACTGGCTGGCTTCTCTTGGCTGCTGTGGAAATAGAATTTTCGGGTGCTATATTTTAGAATGTTCATTTATAATTTAGAGTCACCAAATCTGTAAGACAGGTCAGTGGGTATAAAAGAGTGAGCCCATTTACTTTATGTCCTAATAAATAATAATGAAGACATGGAAAAGGAAGATGATTGTTATTAATGCATGCCTGTTAGTCAAGAAATGTGTTTGATGTTTTCCATGCATTAGTTCTATATTAGGGTGAAGTTAAGCTGCTATAACACATAAACCCCCAATTCTCAGTAGTTTAAACTGATAGTGGTTGATTATTAGTCACATGAGGGTCTAAATGAATGCTCCTTATTGGTTGGTGACTCATTTCTAGGCTGAGATCCAAAAACTCACACTCATGTCTTAGGAGTCTACCACTTTGAACTTGTAGTATTCAAGTCCCCTTACTCATGAAGCTTAAAGCAGGACCACATCAGTTCTTTAATGGAACAAACCTGGAAGGGGTTATTTGACCTTCGATCAATACTAAATGATGTGTCTGTTTACAATGAAGACAGAGAACTGATCTTACTTTATATCCAGTGTGAGGGAATGCTTATTAACGGACACCTCCAGACCCGGAGAGGCTGTACCCTCGTGTTAGATTCATCACTATGTCCCAAAATACCTCACCAGAGCAACTTAGAGGAAGAAAAGTTTATTTGAGCACATGGTTTCAGAGCTTCAGTCCATAGTTAGCTGACTCCATCACTCTGGGTCCGAGGTGAAGCAGAGTATCAGGCATAAGAGCAATGTGAAAGAAAACGATGTACCCAATGACCCCCTGGAAGCACAGAGAGAGAAGGAGGAGCCTGAAGGACAAGATATCATCTTCATGGGCAGGCCCCTAGCGTCCCACTTTCTCTCACAATGCTGGAGTAGCCCACAGTTACCAACCAGCACAATGATCCTTCCAAATTATTAATCCATCAAATGGACTAATCTACTGGCTAATTTATAGTTCTCATAATCTGATGATTTCACCACTGAACTTTCCTACATTGTCTCACACATGAGTTTTCAGGGGAATCCTCATTTCCATATCATAACAAGCCCATACAACAACTTTTGTCCTGAGATGGTTCCATATGTATCTGTCATTGTTATCAGAAACAACTTCAAAATAACAACTCTCTAACAATCATGTGCATTAAAAATGTTTTAGAGAGAAAAATATTGCCTCGTTGTGTTGTTTTCAGAATATTTATTAGCATTCCATGGAATACAATTTGAGAAATTCTCCTTTTATATTCCACCTTCTTGGTGAATATTCATGTAGAAATATTTACATAGATACACATAGTTTTTAAATATTTTTCTGATGTCCTTGGGTTTGAGAAGTATCTTCATTCATTTCCTGATACTATAACAGAATACCTGACCATGGGTAATTTATAGAAGAAACAAATTCATTTTGGCTCATGGGGTCTGGAGGCTGGGAAGTTCACGAGCAAGATGCCAGCACCTGCTAAACTTCTTGTGAACACTTCCTGGCAGGAGCACAAACAGGTGCATACAAAAGCAACGAAGCTCAAGGGGCAGCCTCACTTTATAATAACCTCCTCTCACTGAGAACCGCATGGATCCCTCTTAATGACCCAACCACCTCTTAAAGTTCCCACTACCTCTCAGCATTGTTACACTGAGAACAAATTTCAATGTGAGTTTCAGAAGAGGCAAAACATATCCAAACCACCGTAAGAAGGAAAGTGCTAATGAGCTTCATGCTTTGGGTGGTAGGAAAAAAATGAATGCAGTTCTATCTATAGCCACTTTTCTTGTCTTTGTTTTAACCTTAGTGAAATGTGGGCTAGGTCAAAATGGTAACCTGTATTTATGGATGTGAGCAAAGCTCAACAGTCATCTTGGTCTCATTAACACAGGTCCAGGTGAGACAATTAATCACACTTTCCCTGAGATTGTGAGGAAAGAACTTAATCATCACAGACACTTCTCAAAGATGTCATGCCAATCTGACAGCTTCATCCACGAAAGATGGGGTGCTTGCAGGTTTAAAATGAATAGATTGATAAATCATTACACCCCAGTTTCCAAAAATACCCTTTAAAATTACAATTTGCATTGCAACACCAAAGGAAAAAAAAGAAATCATTTTACTGTTTACATTGAAGGCCCATTTATTGTTCACCCTAATGGAATAATGGAAGAGTATCTTTCCCCAGTAGATATTACCAATCAATGCCTAGAAGAAGGAAGGCAGCTTGGCAGGATAGGAAGCAGTGTGAATGTGGCATCAGAAAACTGTGAGTCAGTTCCATCAGCAGTGTGACCTTGAGCAAGTCATTTCATTTGTCAGGGCTCAATTTGCTCATTTGCAAAATGAAGTCAACAAGACCTGCCCTGCCTGCCTCCCAGGTCTGCTGTGAACATTAGAATTGTGTGAAAGAATTTCATCAAATATGAATTATAGAAAGACAAAATGTGTTTTTGTGAAAAGTATTGCAATATGAGAGAAAATTATAATATTATTGCATATGTAAGGCATTCATCTTGTTCCCTGATTTTTTTTCAAAACCATCAAAGCCATTTTACAATACAGTGAAGTGGTTTTGAGCTGGGCCTATGGCAATAGAGACACTTGCTCTCCAGGGCAACCTGTTTGACCTTGAACCAACTCTTTATCCTCCCAGCAACTCAGACTTCCCATGTGAATCCAGGAAAGTAATATGTTCCTCATAAAGAATTAGGAGGATTAAATGAGATAACATATGTAAAATGCTTCACATAGTACCTGGCACATGACAAATGCTGACAACTTATGGTGTCTGTTAGGGAAGGGTATTAGATGTGATTTACTTGGGGCTTGCTTCTTCCAGCTTCCAACCCTACTCAGGTCTCTATGATTGCCAAAATGGCACTACCAAAAGGACAAGCCTGGTGGCATTGATTTCAGGGAGAAGTGGAAATCTAGTTGGAGAGAACTGTTCCTTCTGGCACACAGAGAGCTTACAAAGCCCCTAATTTGATATGAATTGCAAGAATTTAGCCTGCTACTTACCTGCCCCCCAAAGCCCTTCTTCTGAGAGCTTTAAACTACATATGTAAAGGTCCTTCCTGTGACCAACAGACCTAGACATCCTTTCAAAGTACTCTCTCTTTGTTGTATACTAATGGGTTGCTAAAAATAATGCATCTGGTTAACATGTTAACCAGATGCATCATATAATATATAATCTTCAATGGACCAGAGATGACACATTCAAATGCTATATGGACTGAGCAAGTGACATAAGTAAGTGAAGGAAGGTTTGCACTCTTTCAATCTACTCTTTGCTAACAAATTACAATCCAAGAAATATTCTGCTTTATAAAGTAATGGAATCTTCCCATCTATTTTTGAAACCTGAGGCTATTTTGTACTTTTATTTGCTCTCACGTTAGATGGAAATACTCAAGAGTACAAGAAAATTAACAATAAGCATAGGCAAGCAGACCTATTGTTTGGTCACAGTTTTGGGGAGAGATTACGTGGAGACTATGGCAAATGAGAGAAAATGTGTGATATCTGCCTTTGTCAATGGGAGTGATGGAAAAATTTGAGGCTGATATGGTCTTCCTATTTTTAAACAGAAAGTTAAAAATCTGATTTTTTTAAGTGAAATCTCACAAGTTTTAAAGATTGTATAAGAAAAATTACTGTAAAAACATAATGCAAGCCAACAAAAGTAACTGCAGGTCAAATGTGTCTTTGTGATTGCTGACAATTACAAGAACCTCCTCTGTAGAAGTCACTGATTGCAAAGGAGCTAAGTGACTGGCCCAAGGTCACGTTGATATTGTCAAAGCCAGGAGTTGAGTGTGAATCTTCTGACTGCCCCAACCCAGGAAAATTAGTCTGTCCTCTCACCTCCAAAGCGGCCACAACGTTGTTGATAAGAGAATGCATGAAAATAGAGCACAGCAGTTAAATACATGTGTCTTTATTATTCCTGCCTCTCTCCTTATTTGTCTCAAGAGATTTCTCCACTTTTTTGTGTATTATCCAGGACATGATAAAACCCCCTATCTCTCTTTCTTAGTGTGATAATAATTCTCACACTCAGAAGAAGCAATCTTCTACTTGGTAGCTAATGTCTTTGTAGATTTAAGGAAATATTCCGCAGTCAATATGTGGAATGATATGGAACAAAAAGCATATATGGTATCATGTAAATCAATATGTCAATGATATATATAAATAACAAGATCATGCACATTCCAGCTACTAACTTGTCTAGTGTTTAATATCCAATATGAGATGTATAGACCACACATTAACATTCTGGGGAAAATGATAATTTCCATTTGCACAGAGATTGCAAAAATACTCACTGCATTACAGATCAGGGCATCAATGTCAAATACTAATGAAAAAAAAAATGCTAGGCATAGTACATCTAATTTTCCCAGCCTCTCATGCTCTGATGCACCACAGGCTTAAACTAAAAATGGTTCCTCGTAGTTACCTGGTGAGCGAATGCTACCCAACCCGAAGTTATACAACAGCAGGCACTGAACAGCAAATTAGTAGGTATTGGGAAACAGTGATTAAAACCTGAAGCTGGCCTCACTACATCCATAATTATATTTATTCAGTGTTTCAGTGCATTTGGAAGAGAAACCATATTTCTCCCTACCTTCTCAGGCTCCCTCTCCCTTTTCCTTTTAAGTTATTGAAGTATTTTGATATTACATCTACTTATTAATAGTGTGGAAACTCATGAAAAAAAGCTGAACTTGAAACAATTATTTTAGCAATCTGTTATTCAGCTGGAACTAACGTGTTCTCTCCACATCCAAGGGCATTGATTAGCTTCCCTGAAGAGTCTAAGCCCCTATAGAGCCCTAAGCTCGGGGAGACTAGCTCTTATGTTGGGACAAAATCAGAAGCTCTGAAGGGGGTGGGGGGTGGCCAGTGTTAATTTATCTTCCATTTGCTAAAACTGTATAAGACCCACAGCTGATATCAGCTTTTTAGGAGATCTGAAGCATCAAGGATATATACGCTAGTTGAAAAGGAATAGATCCCATGAATCATTAACATGCCATTAGTGTGAACACTCCGCTCCCCAGTAAGGCTGGGAACTGAGTTCTTACTGTAACAGCAAGGGGAATTTCCCCAATCAATGAAAGAAAGCAGGATGTGCTCCCCTTTAACCCACCATGCTCTGGAAGCCGCACCGTGCATTCTTATTGCTGGCAATCCTTGAGAGATATGCAGCAATCACCCTTGGTTCAACTCCAACAGGGAATGGTCTCTCTGGTACAAAAATCCATGGCATAAATCTTGTATGCCCTGCTTTGTTTATAAGACATCTCCTTTGCTCCCACTGCCATGACATGTGGAAAGGGGCCATGCCTGCCTAATTTTATCACCATCCCTGGAGCCATAACAAAAACAAAAGCTAGGATCTATGGTACACTTAATCCTTTACAGAGGAGCTTATTTAAGCCTCACAAAAACTTATGAGGCACCTGTGATTATCATTATTCTTTTATAGCTGAGGACACAAATCTTTAAAAGTATCAAGTGACTTGCTTCAGATCACATGACTAGTAAATGAAGTCATAGAGTTTGAACATAGGTTGGCTGATGTTGAATGTACAATGAAGGTATGCATCTTTCTTTGAATTTCATTAAGCATTAGATAAAGTGATTGCAATATTGAAGGAATGGTTTAGGTGGAGAACAGCTGTTCTATTTTTTTATTTTTATTTTAGTATTTGGTATCAAGGATTTAACCCAGCAGTGCTTAACTGTTGAACCACATCCCCAGAACTTTTTGTGTTTTCTTTTTCTTGATACAGGGTTTCAGTAAGCTGCTTAGGGCCTAAATTGCTGAGGCTGGCCTCAAACTTGTAATCCTCCTGCTTCAGCCTCCTGAGTTGCTGGGATTACAGGTGTGTGCCACCACACCTGGCTAAAGCAGCTGTTTTAAAAGGTCTCTTTTGTTCGGATGACTGCATGTAGCTGTCTTATTGATCAAGACTAACATAGATTATGGATAAACAGCTTTCTTCTTTATTCCTACCTTCTCTTTAAACTCCTTCTGTGGAAATTACCTTACCCAGATCTTAGATGTAAACTTGGACAGGGTCATAGGCACTTTAGGTTTAAACATAGTTTCAATTCATTAATTAGAATGTCTAGTCCAAGATACTAATCAAGACTGCAAATGTGAATTAGAATCAAATCTATTCTCCTCCAGCATCAGTCCAGAAGCCAGACACAGGTGGAAGGTGAGGCCCTGCAGTTCCATGTTTTCCCCATGTTTACCTCCTGTACCCAGCCCCAAACTGCTGTTTCCAATAGGGATGGAGTGCTCTAGGTGACACTCCTTGGCAAGAACCCAGACAACCCCACACTAGCTCTCTCATGTAGCCCACACATGCAAAGAGAAACACTGAAGTGCCCTCTGGTCTTGACACACATCTCTAAGCAACAGCTCCCTCCTGGCTCCTCCACAGGATCAGACAGCCATTGAGTCACCAACAATTTCCCAGTCCCCAAGTGGCCTTAGATTCCCCATGCATTAACCTGGCTTTGGTCTACTATATCTTCTAAATGCAGGAAACACATTTAAAACTCTCCCTTAGGCTCCCTGATTAGACTTGGTTTAGAAACTAGTACTGCCAAATTGGGATGTAATGTTTTAGGCAGAACTGATGTTCCCACAAAAGCCTGTTCAGCTATGTTCTCTCCTCACTCTGATCCATTTTATTATTTCCCTAATAATCTTGATCTTGCAGAGGAGTCTAAAAATCCTTGAATAGTGTGTTAGTCAGCTTTCCATTACTATATCAAAATGCATGAGATGATCAAATTTAAGAAAGGAGAGCTTCATTTTGGCTCAGAGTTGTGGAGGTTCCAGTCCATGGTCATTTTTTCTGGTTGCATTAGAGCCTCTTTCGAGACTGTTCATCATGGTGGGAGTGCCTGAAAGAGTAAGCTACCCTCCTCATGGCAGCAAAAAAGCAAAGAGAAGGAGGAAGAGTTGGGTGTTCAAAAATCCCCCTGAAGGGCAAAAATATAACATGGAGGAAAGACAGCCTGTTCAATGAATGGTGCTGGACAAACTGGAGAACCATATGCAGGAAACTGACATTAGATCCCTACCTCTCACACTGCACAAAAATTAAATCAAAATGGATCAAAGAATTAGGATTCAAACATGTTAATTATACAATTGCAAGAAGAAAAAAATAGGATCAACACTCCACGACATGGGTGTAGGCATTTCCTTCCTCAACAAGACTCCCATAGCTCAAGAATTAAAACCAAGAATCAATGAGTGGGATGCCATTAAACTGAAAAGTTTTTGCTCAGCTAAAAATTTAGTCAAGAGAAAACCTAAAGAATGGAGAAAATCATTGCATGCTATGCCTCTGACGGGGGACTAACATCTAGAATATATGAAGAACTCAAAAAAACTTAACACCAAAAATACAAACACTCCAATCTGCAAATGGGCTATGGAACTAAACAGAAACTTCTCAACAGAGGAAGTTCCAAAAGTGATATATAGGAAAATGTTCTACATCACTACTAATCAGAGAAATGCAAATCAAAACTTCACTGAGATTCCACCTTACTCCAGTCACAGTGCAAAAATGATGAATATGAACAATAATAGATGCTGAAGGGGTTGCAGGGAGAAAGGAACACTAACATACTGCTGGTGGGAGCAAGCTTGTACAGCCACTCTGGAAAGCAGTGTGGAGACTCCTCAAAAGCCTAGGGATGGAACCACCTTACAACCTATCTATCACACTCCTAGGTATTTTCCCAAAAGAGTTAGAATTGTCATACTACAGAGAAACAGCTACATCAATGTTTATAGCAGCTCAATTTACAATAGCCAAACTAGGGAACCAAACTAGATGCCCTTCACTGGATGAATGTATTTAAAAAATACACACACATGCACACACACACATACACATATACACACAATGGAGTTCTACTCTGCTATGAGAGAGAACAATATCATGCCTTTTGCAGCAAAATGGATGGAAATGGAAAAAATTATGCTGAGTGAAATATCCCAGACTCATAGAGGGCCAAATGTTTTCTCTCATATGTGGAAACTAGTGTAAAACCTAAGACAAGATGATAGTTAGCTCACTTCAAGTAAAAAATTCACCATAATTGAAACTTCACATAAGCTGGGGGAACCAAACCTATGAAGGTGGGGGTAGAAAGGATGGAAGCAGGAAGGGGAGAGAGGGACAAGGGGGTTATCAATATAAGGGGGAATAGTCAACTCCTATTAGAAGCCTAGCTATACACAAGCAGGCAGAGAAACTCAGAAATGTCAACAATTATCATACATGTATATGCTCATTTCAAATTATAGTATGGTGGGATTACAGAGGAGACATGAGTTTAGGTTAGTGGATGAAGGGGGGTATATCTTGGTCAATGATTGGCCTTAACTTACTATCTCACTATGTCAATATCCACATGTGCATAAATATGTAACAACAATCCGCCCCATAGGTAAGACTATGTCGAACTGATTTAAAAAAAGAAAAGGCAAAACAAAATCCTCCTGAAGGGCACACCGTCAATGACCTGAAACCTGTGAGGTTCCGCCTCAAATCTTCCACCTCCTTTCTGGCTGAGGACCAAGCTTTGCTCACAGGGGCTTTTGGGAGACAGTCCAGATCCAAACTGCAGCAAACATACTGCTTCCTTTGTAAATTCTGCACATGGATGAGATCATCTCAAACTAATTTTGTTATCACGATATCATGTTATTTATAACTGATGAAGCAAACTCTACATTCTGCTCTCTTTTACAGGTGTTTTCATAGTACCCTGATGATGCCATTTTATCCATAAACCCCCTTTCCTTCACAGTAATATTTACCATTTTAATTAATGCGTAATATTTCACTTTCTTATTTTCCATATTTATCTATTGGTGCCCACTGTAGAACTTTTGGATAGAAAAACTTTGACCTTTCATCTCTTTTTGCTTTCACCAAAAAAGAACAATCAACCTATACACCAAAAAAGAATATTCAAAACATAAAACCTATTAAAGGGTCCATTTTCTAAAGAAATCTACAGTGCTTAAATTAATTTTTTGTAATCTAGAATACAGTGACCACTAAGAATATTAAATCTAATTAAATTGCATTAGTTTTCATATTTTAAAAAGTAATGACTAGCTCTTGATTTTGTATGTTAATTAAAAAGATATATAACTTAAATTAACAAAACTAGAAAACTCCAAATGTCATTGGTGTTGGTAATATTTTAAAGTTATGGTTGAAGAAGATAATTAAGGAAGAAGTTAATTAAGTTCCCAGTCCTATATGATGTCTAAAGAGAAATAGACAACTACTTGATGATAGTTTCACTACATTCAGAATGACTAATTACAAAATGAGAGGAGATACGTTAACATTTGTTAACATTCCAGTTCCTCTGCAAGTATTAGAAACCCCCTTCTCAAAATCAAGTTTAATTTAATAAGGTATAGATCATGCACATTCAAGAAATCATTTCGGGGCTGATGTAGCACTTGCTGGAGTCATGGACTCAGGCTGCTTTGATCTTATTGCTCCACAGACATTGTTGCCTGTCTTGAGTCACTTTCTGATCACAGATGACTCCTGGATTATGAATTATTACATCAAAATTCCATGCTTGAGGAAGAAGGATGCACCAAAAAATAAACACTTTTCCTCCCTTGCAGACACTATTTGCTTATATTTCATTGGATAGAAATTAGACTCTTGGCCACACCTAACAGTAGAGGAGGCTGCAGAAAAAGTAACCCTTATTCCAGAGTCCATGTGCCAAGCTAAAAGAAGCAGGAGATTTATTTTAGAAGAAGAAAGAATGAACAACTGGCAGTGTCTGGTCCCAGAGGATAAAGTGATTTGTTAACTATTAGAATCTAAAGTCAAGTACAGAGGACAGAGCCAAGTGGTGAGAAGATAGGGAGAAAGAGGGATACAAACTTCCAAAGAAGGAGTCATCTTGCGAGACGATAACAGGGATTTGCTACAAGAATCCCCCATGCTTTCCTCTGTCTACCACCCTTTCCAATATCACTCTAATTGTCCCATTAACGAGAAGTGGGGGCTATTTCCAGCTAGCCTGTGAACAGGAAGCAGGCAAGGCAGGGATGATGTGAGATTTCCAAGGCTGAGACTTTGGAGGCTGGGAAGCCTCTGCTGTCATCCTCCCGCAACCTCCTGCCATTGAAGAAGGAAGTCCAGACGAGACCCCTGAATTATGAAAGACCATGAAGAGATAAAGGCCCAGCTGACAGCTCACCAGCCTAGCAGACTTATGAATGAGGCTAATTTTAAACCTTCTAGCATGTCTGTGAAGACAGCTGATGAAATCTTGCAAGTGAGCTCAGGAGAGACCTACAGAATTCTGCTCAGTCAGTTCCAGAAGCATGAGAATTAACATATCATGGCTGTTTTAAGCCCCCAAGTTTTGGTGTGGTTTCCTGCACAGCAATACACAACTGGTACACTGGTATATTGACACAAATAATTGACACAAATTGACACAAATAATGATTTAATATCTGCCACACCTTGAGATGCTGGCTTTGAGTTTTACACAAACTATAGTCCTAATGTTCAGCAATCCTGATTACAAACACTGAAATATTGACTTAACTCTAATTTTGTAATAGGACAGCATTGGTACTATCCAGTTTACATTCTTTTTTAAAATGATTTTTGAACACAAATGTTGTGCATATTAATGGGCTATCATGCAATGTTCAAGACAGGTGTACATTGCATAATGTTCCAAACAGGTTAAATATTTTTATTTCCTCAAACATTTATTATCTTTTTTTATTCAGAAATTTATTTGTTGAACGGTCAAATAAGCTTCTAATGAAATAATATAACATACATATAAATTCTGAAAATTAGATTTGCCCCCAAAAGACCCCCCCCCAATTACCCACCCTTATCCCTCCCCCACCCTTCCCAATACATCTCTGCAAACACCTTAGGCTGTATGACACTACACCTTATCTGGATTTAAAACTTGATAATAGACCTCCTTTCTCAATGGCCAGGGTCTAGCTCTAGAAGGCTTTCAAAGCCCTTTCTTTTAACGGTTTGAAATGTGCTATGCATTATTCCTATCTTTAATTTTACCTTCTTAGAAAAGCATCACAGTACCTAATTTGGATTTTAAAAAATAAAAATAACACAGATCCTCATTGCCATGTTTGTGCAAGTCACTGCTTCCCAGAAACTTGTGCCTAATATATCTTTTAAAAAATGTGTTTGCTTAACAAGGTAAACTAATGTTCAATATAAGAAAGATAACGCAATAAATGCAGAAAATAAAATATGGCTGAAGCAAACCCGCTACTTATTTTATAGCACATATCATCAAAGGGCAGATGATACTGATGACGGAAACACGGGCAGCATTATTTTAAAAGCTATGTGGACACCAAACTTGGCAGAAAAACAGAACTGAATGGTCATGCACAGCTAAAGACCAAAGGCAGTCTGGGTCCTCACAACCTTAAGAGCACTGTTGTCTGGCCTTGGGCCTTCAGCTCCCTCAGTGCTCACCAACAGCATTTGCCACCATGCACAAAATAGGACTGGAAGTCATTTTAATAAAGCACACAAAAAAAATCTAAGTATATGAGAATATGGAGAATAAATCAATTTCCTTCTAAAACAAACTATTCATTTCCTCCTGCCCCATGACTCCTTGTACCTGTAATTCATCTCCTCCCTCCATCCCAGTGTCAGTTTGGAGAAGACTTTCATACCATCCCCCCACTGAAAGGAAGGAAGGGAGGAAGAAGGAAGGAAGGAAGGAAGGAAGGAAGGAAGGAAGGAAGGAAGGAAGGAAGGAAGGAAAGGGGGGCGGGAGCAATAGCTATATTGTCACAAGCCAGTCGAAAACTA
>PVKS010007581.1:0-72205 GCA_004027875.1 Aplodontia rufa | reverse complement strand
TGAGCAGCCAAATAGCTTAGTCGTGTGGTCAGGCAATTTGCTAATTACAAGCCAGCTGGGCCCCTTAGAGTTGTTTACCACCAATTCTTTTACAAGCCAGCTGGGCCTCATGTTGGGGTGATCCCCAGCATCTCCTGTGACACCTGATTTGGTTTCATGACTCAGATTAGTGCCATACACTGCATAGGTATTTAAACTTCACCTTTTTCATCTCCCAGTTTTGGTTGAGATGATGTCCAACTTAACCCAGATGTTGTACCTTTTGCCTTGGGCTGTTCTGCATTCTCTTTTCTCTGCAAAAAGCTCCTCAGTATGTCACACTCGTTCTGGTTCTGTCAGTCTTCTATCATCTTGTTACTTTTGCTCAGCTTTTCACACAGTGTATAACCACATTGGCACTCATCATTTCCAGTAGGCTAGCGTACACTCTCTTGTTTGTTTTTGGGATGTGTGTGTGTGTGCGCGCGCTAGCACGTGCATATGACATTTTGGAGCAAGATCACTACAATGAGTCCATCTCCACTATTGTGGCTATTATCTTCTGTAATACATCCAACACACTTTAGGAATGAGCATTATACCATCTCCTTTTTTAGAGGCTAAATTCAGAATCTGAAGGATACTTAAGTCACTGTCTCTATGACCCTTGTTCTGTTTTAATGGCATTTATTCTATTATTTTCTGACTATGTTTCCAACATAATGACACAAAACCCATGCTCCCCTCCACTTTTCAATGTCAGGCCAATCCTACTCTTAAAATTCAATGCAAAAGGATTAAGGGTCACTTCCCCAAGTTACAGCAATTGGATACAATAAAGTTAGAGATGTTTTAAAAATTGCTTTATAAACTTGAGCAATCAAAAGTAAAATAAATAAAAACCATCAGCTACAGAACTTGGAGAGTGCATGCTACATTAAATTGCTAGAAATCAGGAAGATGGTGGTAGTAGTAGTGGGAGCAGCAGGCGCTGAGCAATGATGAATGAGAAATCTCTTCCTGAAAGTGGGACACGAAGGGTGGGAGAAGTGCTTTACTATGATGTGGGTCAACAGCCAAATTTCTCCCCAAATTCATTACTATCCAAGGAAGGAAGTTTAACAACATGGAGCCTTCAACAAGTTGAAAGTTACACCACCAGCAGCTACCCTGCCAGCAGATGGTGAATTAGCCGGGAGGGGAGGAAGCTGCATACAATTAATTTAACTCAGATACAGCACTCAGCAGAACCTGGGGGTGGGACCCCTATGCTCCAAGACTGGGGCAGCAGTGGCCCTGGGTCTGCTTTAATACACACAAATTAGAGACCCTAAATCTGATTGCAAGAAGAAGCAGGGTGGCACTGCCACCTTGAAAACTCCCATAGGGCTGCACAGGACACCGCTTCGTCAAAGGTGAAACCAAAACCAGCAACTACAGCATGGATGAGGGAGCTCAGTCTAGAGGAGCTCCAAATCCCCAGTGATTTGACTGTCTGCCCTGGGGGCTGTGTAGGACTGGCAGACCCTCCCTTGGCTAAGCCAAGAAATACAAAAGTAAACCCCAATTTAGCCAAGCAAAGGACAGACGGTAATCAAGGAACAACTCTGGGTGATATATGGATACCTTTAACTTTAAGTCAGAATGAAATAATCATCATGTTTATTTATTTGTTATTTATTCTCCCCTTGATTCAGTTTCTTCACATCAGCCATCAACTGCTTTCCCATGTAATAGTGGTGTTAGGGAGAATTGCACTGGACTTCATTTTTGTTCTTGTGCCCTTGTTGTCTGGAGGCATCATCCTCATCCCTTCCTCTTTTAGGTGCTGTATACTCTCCTGCAATTTACTTACTATCTGGGCAGGTGTTTATTAAAGCTTTGCTGTCTTTACTGAAAATACTTAAAGACTCACCTTCTCTCCTGTGTTTGGCAGTAGTTGTGGGATATTGGGAAAAGCACTGGCCAATGCAATACCAAAGCAGAACACAGTCAGAGAACCGACGCTACCCTACCTCAGCAACCAAGACAGTGGGGTGCTGGCAAAAGGATAAATAAATTATTTAATGGAATGGAACAGAGAGCCTAGAAACAGAGCTATACAAGTAAAATCACCTGCTCTTTGAAAAAGGAATAAAGACAATAATGTGAAGAAAAAGTCTTTTCAACAAACAGTGCTGAATGAACTAAATATTGACATGCAACAAAAGTGAACACAATACAGACTTTAACAAAAATTAACTCAAAATGAAACAAAGACTTGACAATAAAATATAAGAGGTTTGGTGGAGTGAGGGATGAATGGGCAGAGCACAGAGGAATTTTACCTAGTGAAATATTCAATGTATCTTCTAATATTATAGAAGTAGATGCATGACATCAGTTGACAGATACACATTCACAACCATAGACAAATGTGTAATGTGAATTTGTCATTTTGATTGAAACTTCTCTAAAAGTAAAGTTTATTTAAAAGGGGTATAAAAATATTGAATGTTTATCAAGTTTTTCTAGGAGAAAAGGGAACATAAAGGCAGGGAATAAGTGTGCTATCATTTTCAGATCCCAAGCAGAGACCAAGAACTGTGTTCTAGCTTATACTCTTGTTTAGCCAACATTAGCAAATAGGACATCAGCAGTGCTGTGTAAAGAAGGCGGTGCTGGGGGGCTAGAGACTGGAAATCCAGAGCAAAATAAGTCAAATCCTGTTCACTCTAGGAAATATGAGGTCTCTACAAAGCTAGAGGGATATAAAGGAGGAGAAAGTGACTAGCTTGGCTCTTAAAGATATAGGGAAGCTGCCAGAAAAATGACACATATTATTAGTCTTGAAGGACTTCACCTGGTGAGCTGTGTGGGTAGGGACCCCAGGTAGGGAGATGGCACAGAAGACATCATAACAGAAATTTCCTGCTGCAGTGCCTGGACAGTTAACTGGAATGGCAGAAGGGACTACGTAGTTGGAACACTGGATATTGACTCTGATATTTATTTTTAAATTTTTCTCTCTCTTTAAAATGTCTTCTGGGCAGGAAAACTAGCTTTGGGGTAACTATCACTCAGAAATTAGCACATTTTACAAAAGGAATATTAGTTTTGTCTCAATGATGCTTCTTACTCTAAGTTCTCTCTGATTTTAGACAAAAAAAAATTAATGATTGCCTGATTCTAGCAAAACTGTTAACCTAGCACATTTGCCTTTTAACTTGATTTCCAAATAGTATTATTTAGTTATGGCTGTGGACAGTAGTATTGTCTGATATTTAATTATACTAAGTATCACAGCATGGTAAATATAAGTAAAAATCAACATTTGATGAAATAATCTTATGTAACTTTAAAGGTCTAAGAATCAGGTTTAATATTTCCAAAGAATAAAGGCTAACGTCACTAATATCTCCAAAAATATTTAATCTACTGAGTGAATTCATGTACTTAGTTTAAGGGGTTGATAATCATTTAGTCGTCTCTCTTGAAAATTACAGAAGGTGAGATACAGTGACAACTAAAGCCAATTGCATTTATTTCTCCTTTCAGATTTGAATGTTATGAAGCATGATTTGCAAGACACTGGGCTATGTTTGAGGACTACACTCTTATTCCTACAACCTCAATAAAGCGCTTTGCCAGAAGAGTAACTATCACTGTGGATTCTTAATACTGCAGATAAAGACATCTTCATCAGTGGTTTTGTTAATTTATATGTGCTTTTTGATCTAAATTTTGTCTACAAATATCCCAGTTCTACAAGTAAAACCTTTGATACATTTTATATTGTAGGGCATGGATAAAAGAAAACATAGAAGTTGAATCACAGTTATAAATCATTGCAATGCATTTTCAAAGAAAAAAGTTGACTTCCTCTTATACTGTTGTCCAATGCTTTTGTCACAACAGTTAATGAGGACCTTTAGGGGTTTCCCACAGTGGGATTGACCTTGGCACAGGGTCCTTGGCTGAAAGCCTCTGTTACACACCTTTCAATTGAACTGTTCCTTTCATTGAGCTCATTATTTATCTGCTTCTATTACTATTCAATGGCAAAAAATTTAAACACTGAAAGCCTGCCTGATTAATGAAAACAATAATTAAAACTACTTTACCAGAGTTCTGCCTATCCAATTCTATAGATTTTGTACATAAGAAAAGAAATCCTTTCCCAAATTCTAGTCTTCTGATCCTGCCCTCCAGAAACAGCAGCAGTTGAAAGTATGAAAATTATAATATTCTGGAAAAAATGTGCTCAGTTGAACCAAGTTATAATTAAATAATTTGCAGTCCTATAGCAAAAATATCAAAACTAACGAATTAATGAAAGTATAGAGGGAATCAGAACATATATTTTAAAAATCATACTAAGAACAACATTTTAGATATTAAATTATATTCTAGATTTGTATGGTCACTACTTAAAATACAAAGAAAAAAAGTGAAGTGTTAAAACTTTTTAAAAACTTGAATATTCTACATTTTATGACATAAAAATTTACTCAAAATTGGCTTTGAGTTATTTGGAATATTGTGTTTGAAAAAAAATTTGGTGAAGAAAATGAAGCAAGTTGCTTAGATACATAAACTAGGCAACTAGCAACATCTAGTGGTTATTTCCATGAGCAACCACTGTCTTCAATTCCATTGTTACAATTCAGTTTCAGACCAAAATTTTTGGCAGAATTTTGAATTAAGTATAAACAACAACAAAAAAATAAGTTAGAGAACTAAAAAACTAAACATGAGTTTTAATGTATATATAAATAAACAGACATTTCATAAACATTCTTTGAAACAGTCTGTGTTCAGTTTATGATCAATATAAATTACAACACAGTAAAGCTTATCTAAGAAAATGTTCAGAAGAGTTATGATTTTGCTATATACAGGGGACAGTACTTCAACAACTTTAAAATTAAAGGCTGTATTCATACTAAGCCTTCTGTGACAGATACCTCCCTTACTTAACTAATAAAATTGACATGAATATCAAGCCATTATTTATTTTTATCAGTTGTTTGGAATTGAATATAAGCACAGCAACTTCTACTCTGTAAATGATATATAAAATGCATGTGTGTGAAATAGTAATAGCTAATAATAATTTGGCAAAAGAATGGTGGCTTGGAATTTTTATATTTTCCATGGTCAATCTGCAAATAAATAAGCAAGAATTGAATACAGATTAAAAACATAAAGAAATGGATGGTTCCTACTAGGATATTTCAAATGCTCTAAAAGATCATTTATTTCACACGTTAACAGTAAATCTTATTGATACTGAAAGTGCAACAAGAATGCAAGTTAAAAGCAGGCATTGAAAATGGAGGAGAAATTAATCACACCCATTTCATGAAGCACTGGCTGGTGCTCCACATGCATTTGTGGTCACATTTTGTCCCCATGACAACTCTGGAAGCAAATGTCTTTGTCACCCTTTATATAGAAGAAGAAATATGGAAGTCCTGCTTCTGTGATCACACAAGGTGCATCTGAATTCAATCCAATCCAATCCCAAAATTGATATTCTCAGATCTGATCAACTCACCAATCATACACACTACATTTATAAGCTGGGAAAGGCAAAAGTTTTGAATAAAATATCAGGGTTTTTTTGATAATGTGGTCCAAGGTCACATATTGTATCAAAAGATTTCCTGCTAGCAAAATTTGACTTTTTTCCCAACAGTAAACAAAGCCTTTTATTTCACACATTCATGGGATTGGAGAACAAGACAGATGAAATGCTGCCTTCATGGATCTTACCACTTATTTGTGAAATATGAACATGTTTGAAAGGTAATTCAATTGAGCTAAATATTAGAAGACAAAGTTTGGAAATGCACAGTTCAAGTCTCAAAACTAGAGGTGGCCTTAACTTTTTTGAATTCTTTATATGTTCTGGATATTAATTCCCTGATGAAGGAGTAGCTGGCAAGCTTTTCTCTCATTTCATTCACTCTCCCCTCACACTCTGATTTGTTTCCTTTTAATTTGCAGAAGCTTTTTAATTTGATGTTGTCACACTTACTGACCGTTTGTTCTGTTTCTTAAGCTTTAAGGGTCTTGTTGAGGAAGTTGGTACTTGCACCAATATGTTGGAGTGTTGACCCTGTTTTCTTCTAACATTAACAAAGTTTCTAATTCCTAGGTCAATGATCCAGTTCAAATTGACTTTCGTCTTGGCAAAAAATATGTATCTAGTTTCATTCTTCTATATATGAATATCCTACTTTCCCCACACTAATTCTTTTAAAAGTCTATCTTTTCTTCAATGTATGTTTTTGGCATCTTTATCAAGCATCAGATAACTATGTTTATGTGGATTGTCTGTCTTTTATTCTATTCCATTGGTTTTCATATCTATTTTAATGCCAATACCATGCTGTTCTCATTACAATAGCTCTGTGATAAAATTTGATACCACATATCATGATGCCCTCAACATTGCTCTTCTTGCTCAATATGGCTTTGGATATTCAGGGTCTTTTATTCTTCCAAATGAATTTAAGACTGTTTCTTTTTCCTAGTTTTGTGGAAAATGTTATTGGTATTTTAATGGGGATTGTGTTCAATTTTTATGATGCTCTTAGTAGTCTAATCATTCTGACAATATTAGCTACACAACAAATAACCTAATCAATAAATGGGCAAAATAAGGAAATAGACATTTCTCAAAAGAAGAAATAAATGCAGAACAAATATATGAAAAAAGTTCAATATTCTTAGTAATCAGATAAATGAAAATCAAAATTACATTTGTAAAAGTGTAGAGACCCCCTGATATAAAACAAATATATTTAATAAAGATTGAGTTGTGCTGAATGGAGAGAAATATCCAAGGTAAAATAATGTGCTCATAGTCAGGGTCATTGTCTCTGGGAAGCATCCCTCCAGAGGTTCCCACAAGCTGCCGGTTTCAGATATGGATAGTTTGGGTCCCCACCTAGCCCACCCTGCTAACCTGCTAGGTACAACTTGAAATAGATAACCCAAAACTTGCTAATTGTATCTCTTGGAGAAAGACAACCTTTGAAAGTCTGTTTGTAAGCCTGCCAAAATTTTCCTTAAAAGCAGCCTACTTGAGTCACTCAGGGCTACTGCTCTCCCTGAACTTTGTTTTGGAGCAGTGTCCCTGGTACACCAGCCTCTTTCTTCCCTTTTCTGTTCCTTCTCTTTCCCCCAAATAAACTTTTTCTTTCTTTTCTTTTTCATCTCTGGTGGTGTCACTATGCCTTGATAACCGGGCCCCACAACATTTCTGGGGGCTCATCCGGGATATCAACCATGTGATGACACAAGGCTCGGAATGCAACTGCTTAGAGTTGGAGGTTGTCTGCATGTTTAAACCTCCTTGTCCCTGGTGCTGCTTGGTCCTTGGCAAAAATCTCTGCAAGCCTCTGGAGGTAAGTTTTTCCTGGTGTGCGCACTTTTCAGTAGACTCGTGAGAGCTGCACACAGCATTGGACTCCGAGTCAAGGGAGCTCAAGGACACTCCAAGCTCCCTCTGGCCTTGCTCAGAGTGGCTGAGTGGGAATCTGGTTTTTCTGTAGCTCCATTCAGAGTGGCTGGATGGAGACAACTCCCTTCAGAGTGGCTGGAGGGAGGTTGGATAGCTCTGTTTGTAGTGGCTGGATGGAGGTCGTATTGTCAATTCTTTCACTGTGCGGCCGTCCTCTATTGTTGTACTTTTGTTTTGTGTGTACTTTCATTTTGTGTTCTGTGTTCTCTTATAGTCTTTTCTGTCCTCCTTTATTTTAAAATGGGACAATCTTACTCTAAATCTAACACATATAACACTCCCATAGACCTAATTGAGTTTCATTTTCAGATTTCAAGTAAAAGGCAGCCCAATCTGGAGATAAAATCTACCCTGGCAAACTGAACACTCTTTCTTCACTGGAATGGTTCACTTTTTGTGTGGGATGGCCCTCTGAAAGCTCCATTAATCTGTTTTTCATTTGTTCAGTTCAGGCTAAAATCTTTGGTTCACCAGGCCACCCTGACCAAATTCCTTTTATTGTGACCTGCTGCTTCCTGGTTAAAGAACTCCGGCCTAGCTCAAAAAGATTCTCTCCCCCGTGGTGGACACCAGCCTAACACTCCAGCTGCATGATTTGCAGTCCCACAACCCTTCAAAAAAACAGAACCCACACAGCCACAGTCTGTATTATATTTACAGGGATTCCCCCAGGTTCTCCAAAAGTGTGAGTAAAATGATAAAAGGAGTTTAAGATTGCTTTGTCTCTGGATCTTCACCAAAAGCAAGATTACTAAGAGTTAAAAATTCTAACAGAGTACAAAAGGTTTTAGCTGTGTTTCAATTAAAGTACTGTAAATTAAAATAGGTAATTTAAAAAATCAGACATTGTTATAAGGAGTGTGTCAGAATGCAGATTTAAGAAAGAGTCAATAAGTAGGAAAGAGATATAAAAGGTTATATGTATGGAAATATACTTTGGTAAGGAAATTAGAATAAAATATATAAAGGTTTATTGTATCTGACAGAAGGGTCACACTGCCATTTGAAAGCCTAACTTATATCTGTTTGCTTTGATCAGCTTCAGAAAAAAGCACTTGATACTTGTCAAGAGTTCTACCTCACCTGAGCTAAGACTCAGCCTCACCTTATGGTTCCAAAGTAAAATTAAGTTTATTTGCTCTTGCTAATTCCTTGTTGTATTTTCCTTGTAAAACTTTAAAACTGTTGCCTATTAGTGTTTTGCAGAAGTACTACTTCTCACAGAAAAATCTGAATTAAGACACATAATTATCTACAGGACAGATAAGATATAATATTAACTTCAAACACTGTTATTGATCCTAATTGAACAAAAGGAATTATAGTTTGTCACCTGTTTTAAAACCTTTTAAATTATTACTTCATAACATTAAATGAACAACTGTTTTTACATTATTACAATATAACTGACACCCTAATGTATGTAAATAAAACTACATTTAAGAGCTATATGTTTATCTGAGCCTTGTTTAAGTGTTATGTAAGCTTATAAAATAAAAATTTATATAGGGTTACAGACAAGGTAACCAGCATACTCCCTTTTACACACTGTATTTCAAAACCTGGGTTATATCTGTTTGCTTTAACTATATAAGTGTTTCATTGTTATATACTAGATAATAAGTCTATATCATCACTTTCCTAAATTTAGAAAATTTAAAGCTATTGCTAAAACTGTGATTGTTGTCATGGTATACTATGGATTCTAAATTTTTCTTCAAAGGGTAAATTTAGTTAATATAAGGACATCTGTGTAATTAATGTTGGCTTTGTTTTATATTAGATTTATTCATATCTTCCAAGTGTATAAATCTTTTAAGGTGTAAAACTTAGGATAGCATTTTACCAAGCTGGTGTTTCCAAATTAAAGTTGTTTGCAACAATGATCTCCTTAAGGTTTATATGGAAACAACAAATTTATTTAGAGATTTATTTATGTCACTTAATATTTTGTAATTGGATTAAAATAACCTCTCTACACTGGGATAACAATTTAACTGTATTTTTGGAAAGTAATAAGGAGCCCTCTTAGTTTTTGTTTGATTTATGTTTGAGATATAAGGCTGTATGTTGACTAATACTTATATGGACTCAGGAAAACCCAACCATCTTTCTGGAGAAACTCAGGGAGGCATTGAGAAAACACATCATGGAATTACAAAACTGTAACATAGCACTCTTACTTTAGGACTGGTGAAACTGGCCTGCAGGATGTTTAACACCAACACCAGGATACCGAAGTTAAGGAAGTTTAAGGGTTAAGGAAAAATCAATATTTTGGTCCTTGCCCTGTTTGGTCAGCCAAAACTTGGGGAACAAGGGGACTTCTCTAGCCAACTGGTACACAGTCTGCAAAGAGGAGGGTCATTGGAAAGGGAAATGTCCCTGATGCTTCCAAGAGAAGCCACATACGGTCAGCAAGGCCCTGACCCATCCTGGCAGGTGGTACCACCTGTAGAAGAAGGCTAATGGAGCCAAGCAGCTTTCACAGGTCCCTGACAGTGACCTCCTGAGGAATCTGAGCTGACTAGGAATATGTAGAAAAAGTCAGTTTTGACTAACTTGGTCTTAAACACCTGGCAGGAGAGTTATAACTAAAGCACAGCCATTCATAGCCATTTAAAAGGAAAGACACTGAACTCAAAATGTACACTTGTGTAATTTCTCCCACAGGTCAATAAAACTGGGAAATTATAAAGAAAGGGTTATAGTAGACCCTACCAGAGTCACAAGTTTGTTCTAAGTCAGTTTGAAATCCACAAAATTTCCTAACCTCATGTGTGGGTAACCTGAATCTGTTCTTCTCTGGTATTGTTTAGTTCTAATATTTAAGCTACCTTACAAAAATCGGATGGCTTTCCCTAACTCAACGGGACACCTCTGCCTTTATAAAAATTAAATGTGTTTCTAGCAACTCTACTAAGATTTATAAAGCCATAAATGGCCTCCACTCACCAGTAAATGGCATGTCAGACCACATCCTAAGCTCTAGTAAGTTTCTATCTTCATGGTCTTCAAAGGCTGACCAATAATATTAATTGTTTTGTATTGATTATTTGCAGAAAATAATTTTTTTATTGCATCGTTTGTTGTTCTAGCCTGATCCCTCCCCTGTGTACACCATGTCCAGTCACCTGCCAACCGCCACCATCATGGACCTCTGGACTGCCCTGATGCATAAGATGCCTAGAGTCTGTTAAGCACCAGGTGATCATGGAAATTCAACCCTCTGTGCAGCTGCCTCCCAACTTCTACCAAGGCCTCCCCAGATAGACTCTCTGGAGAGTTTCCCTGACTGCCTCAGTCAACGCCCCACTGTCAGCACGGAAGAAGCCAGATTGGTCATCACTCTTTTCCCCCAAAGATGGTCAGGGGCCTCTTCAGAGGGGATATTGAGGCAGAAGATAGATTATCTGTATGCAGATAGAAAATGGGGACCTCGGAAAATGGGATTCCACTGCTGCCAGTCTGTTTGGATATAATAATACCCAATTGACCTCCTCATGCTCCTTTATCCTCTGATAGAAAGCCACCCATGGGAGCTCAGAAAAGAGAAACAGGGTCAAGAAGGTTTTGGGAAGTTGTTTTTACAGAGATTGAGCCAAGTCAATATAGGTATAAATATTTGTTCATGTTTGTGGATATGTTTTCCTGGATGGATAGAGACATTTCCAGATAAGACAAAAGCTGCTAGAATGGTGACCAAGAAGTAACTTAAGAAATTAATTCCTAGGTTTGGGCTCCCCCCTATTGAAAGGCTCAAATAATGTTCCAGATTTCATTTCAAAAATTACACAAGGCTTAATTAAGACACTGGGGATAAATTGGAAACTCCATTGTGCTTACCATCCTCAAAGCTCAGGTCAAGTTAAAAGGATCAATCAGACCCTCAAGGAGGCTTTAACAAAATTAAATCTAGATACTGACGAGGGAGGGGTGGGTCAGGCTCCTTCCTTTTCCCCTTCTACAGGCATGCTGTAACCCCTATGTAAAGGAACTCACTCCCTTTGAGATATTGTTTGGACAGCCCCCTCCCTTGCTGCTTAGGTTGGGGACCAAACTTATAACTGAATTATCTGATGACTCTCTTCTCCAGTCTTTTCAGGCCCTTCAGCATCTGCAACAATCCATGCAGCCCACTCTGCAAGCTGCCTTTCAAACTCCTCCTGTCAACTCCTTTCATCTCAAGCTATGATAAGTCAATGATTTGACTAATATTCTAGAGAAAGGGGGGAACGTAAAAGGGTAGAGACCCCCTGATATAAAACAAATATATTTAATTAAGATTGAGTTGTGCTGAATGGACAGAAACACCCAAGATAAATTAATGTGCTCATTGTGACTGTCTCTGTGAAGCAACCCTCCAGAGGCTCCCACAAGCTGCTGGGTTTAGATAGGAATAGTTCAACTCCCTGCCTAGTCCTCCCTGCTAACCCACTAGGTGCAACTTGAAATAGATAAACTGAAGCTTACCGTTTGCATTTCTTGGAGAGAGACCCTTTTTCTAAGCCTGTTTGTAAGCCTGTCAAATTTTTCCTTTAAAGATAGCCTGCTTGAGTCACTCAGGGCTGCTGCTCTCCCTGAACTTTGCTTCGGAGCAGTGACCCTGATGCACCATCCTGTTTCTTCCCTTTTCTGTTCCTTCTCTTTCCCTCAAATAAACTTTTCTTTCTTTCTTTTTTTTTTTTTTTTTGGCCTCTGGTGGTCTCACTATGTGTTGATAACCGGACCCCACAACACATTGAGATTTCATCTCACTTCAGTAAGAATGGCAGTCAGGAATACAAATAATAATAAATGTTGCCAAGAATGTGGGGAGAAAGGGGCACACATACATTGTTGTTGGAACTGCAAATTAATCCAGCATCTCTGAAAAGCTTAGTATGGCATCTTTGAAAAGACTACTAATGGAACCACCATATGACCTGGCTATCCCACTAATTGATACATGTCCAAAAAAATTAAAATCTGCATGTTATATAGATACAGGCACGTCAATGTTTATAGCAGTGCAATTTACAATAATGAGTTATGAAACTGATGAATGGATAAAGAAAATGTGGTAAAAATACACTATAGAGTTTTACTCAGCTATTAATAAGAATGAAATTGTGACTGACATTTGCTGATAAATGAATGAAACTGGAGAGCATCATGCTGTTGAAATTGGCCAGACTCAGAAAGTCAAGGGTTGAATGTTTTCTCTCATATAAAGAAGCTAGAGTAAAAACGGCAGGGATAGAGGAAAAAAGTGGGGATCTGTTGAAAATAAAAGGGAGTAGAGGAAGAGGATAGAGAGGCCGCAGGGATGGGAAAAAGAAGGAACTATGGAATGAAATTGATAAAATTTTCCTCTGTGCATATATGAATCTACCACAGTGAATTTTACCTGTATACATATCTATAAAGCACCAATTAAAATAAGTATAAGGAATACCAGTAAAATAGAGGAAGGGGAACAGAGTGAGGGAGGAGATGAGGAAAAGAGGAAGTACTGGACACTGAAATGGAGCAAATTATATTCCATACATTATGATTATATGAAAATGAACCCCACTGTTATGTATGATTGTAATATGTAAATACAACTATTTAAAAACTAGACAAGGAAAAGTAAATTAAATGTGTACAGTATTAGAGATTTATTCATTCAAAAATCATATATTATACAAATGCAATGTGTCACTGGGGTGCAAAGACAGATGACATGAACAGTCTGAACACCAGGAAGTCAGCGAAGGTACTACTTGCAAACAGATTCACGATACTGAAGATATGTTATTGTATGGTATGTGCTAGAGTAGTAGAGGACAGGAGGGATGATTGGGTTTACATGAATGAATCTTGCAGAATATTTGAACTCTGCACCTGATTAGTCCAATTGAGGTGGGATGAAAGATCATGACAGCTAGAGAAAAAAATTCACACAAAGGAAAGGAAGAACTGGGAGTAGTGAATGGATTTGAAAGATATTTTAAAGATAAGAACACCTCAAGGGTGATGACTTCTTATAATACATCATCTCCAACAAGATAGCCTGGTGACATAAGTAGGAGCTATTGACTCTGGCACATTATCTAGTCTACACTGACATGTCCCCTTTACTGATACCATTCCAAAACCGTTGAAAATTGTTCATTTCCTGTTTCAGTAACACATGCTGCTTAATATAGTTGAAACAATCTTCCTTAGTTATTTTTAAAAGTATAATACAATTGCTGTTCAAAAGTTGAATGACATACCTCTATAAGAGACACTCAACAAGAAGGAGCATGGTTTTAAAGCATTTTTATTGAGATGTGGTTCAGTGTGATATTTTCTTCATGCGTACAGCATACACTGATCAAACATAACCTCTCATTTCCCACCCTACCAACCAGATCCATCCCCATCTCTAATAATCACTAGTCTATTTTCAGGTTGACTAAGAAGGAAATTTTTGTACCTTTTTATAAAATAATTTTTGAAAAAACAATATGTGTACACACACACACGCATACCCACAAACACATGCACACACACACACTCTCACTACCCACAACTGCACTGTACCTTATGTATCTCATATCTATGTGCTTCATAGTACTACATATTGATGGACAATTAGAAGTTTGTAATTTTGCACTATTAAAATAATGTCCATCTGTTCCTCACCCTTGGCTTGGCCTAATTTGTGCTTGTTGCCTAAAGTAAATTTCTGCAAGAAAACTGGTAGGATAAAAGAGAAATAATTTTTAATAGATTTTTGCCAAATTAAACTCCAAAATTTTCTGTTATTTTATATATTCACCGAAAACATTAAAGTTCCTATTTCTCCATCCCCACAGTCAATACAGAATATTTTAAATGTGTACCTCTATCATAGAATGAAATATGGTACTTGAACATTAGTTCAGTTTGCTTTTATCTTAAGTTTGTATAATTTTCCAAGTTTTTATTTCATTATTTATATTTTTCTTATTGTTTTATATGTGTGCCTTGAAATGAATGCATAAAACTTTATTGTTAAATGACCATTTCATTTTAATTAAATTGAATTTGTTTAAAAATAGTACACGTTTTATATTATTTTGTTAAAAACTTGTATGGTTGTTCAAAAATAAAAAAAATAGTTCAAAGCTTTATTTTATAGTTTAAATTTCTGTCATGATCTTTTAGATATATTTTCCAGAAAATTAAAAGTTGTTTTTTCTATATGGGAACTAATAATGAAAACACATTTCAAAGAGGCTATTTTGAAATCTTTCAGAATTGTTTATTCAATTACTTGCTAATCTCCTCAAATTATTTTTATCTCCCTCTTTGATCGGCTGATAACTTTGATTCTAAATTCCAGTATGAGCAGTGAAGCAATCAGAACAGCACTTTCACAACTTTTGCTATGAACTGAATGTTTGTGTCCCTTCCCCAGAAAGTTTTGTGTTAAAAGTCTGATTCCCAAGTGTGAAGGCATGGACTGGAACCATGGTTCAGTGATTTCAGTGCTTGCCTGGCATGTGCTAGAACCTGGATTCAAACTCCAGCACCACATACACAGCTAAGTGTCAGAAAAACAAAAACCTAGTGTGAAGGTATTTGCAGATGGGGTCTTTGGGAGGTGAATACACCATGAGGATGGAGCCTTCACAAAGGGATTAGTGCTCTTATAAGGAGAGATGAAAGAGTGTTTGCTCCCTTCCCCAGGGGGATATAAGAAGATGGCAGTCTGCAAAGGACAAAAACTTTGCAAGGAAACAAACCAGCCAGTACTTTTCTCTTCTCAGCCTCCGTAACAGTGAGAAATAAATGCTTGCTGTCTTAGTCATCCAGACTTGGGTAGTTGTTATAGCAGCCTTAACTGACTCAGACAACTTCCCACCACCAACTCTATCCTATTTCTGTGTCTGTGTATGCTATATTCACTCATTCTTGTAGATGAATACATACTTCTATCCAAGGCCAATTTCACCTTCAGTGTAGTATACCCAATCCTAACCTTGAAGCAGAAATTTTCAATTTTTCCCTCTTCTTGAGACCCTTTGTTTTACAGACTACTGATATCCTCAGTTACATGGTTGGAAGCATCTTATAGTGTTATTCCACTTTCCAAGGTGTAAGAGTATGCTTAGGACTTAGCTCTCAGACATTTTCTAGTATGTATTGGGGATCTTCTAAGGTGTTCTGTTCTTAAATTATATAGTTATAAATACACTTAGCACATGTACATATATATGCACATTCATAAAACACAAAAAATATATATGTATATACATAGATTATATAAATAGTTATATAATAGTTATCTTAAAGTAATAAATAGTTGTTAACACTCACACCATATATAAATATGCAGTTCCTGCTTTACATCCTTGTGGAGGATTATTAAAATGACTATAATGTTATGGGTGAGATTGCAATAAATCACCAAGTCAAGATCAAAGCAGGAGATGGAGCTTTATTTCACCAGCTGGTGGGCCAAGGGCAGACTCCATGTGTACACCAATCAGCCCCTTCCAGAAGTTAGGGCACAGCTTTTATAGTTTAGAATCATAAGTGAAGCATGTCATTACATCATTTATAAGTGGCTGTTACTAGTGTTCAAAACCAGATACAAAAATCATGAGATCTCCAAATTGTAAAGAAATGGCTAAGTGGGTCAAGACATCCCCAGGGGATTACAATTTAAAGAATAATTACTAATGCCTGAACAATCATTTTCATTCTTTGTGACTATAGAACATTGCACAAGAACAGTACAATAATAGATATAGTAATGTTTCCTATTTTAGATTGCCAAGGTGCAGTTCTAAGGTTGGTGGGCACAGAGATGGGGTTTCCTCATGGGAGAAGCAATCCCTTTATAACATGATGTCCCAGTGAAAAATGGAATCTATTTTATTACAGCCTATATAGTCTGGCCAATAACAATACAAGCTGAACCTGGAAAAAGTGATCTTAATCATCAATGGGAACTGTAAAAATCATGCCACAATCTTTTAAAAAAGTCAAAATATTTAAAAAAATCTTACTGTCAGTTATGAATGCATAAAATGAAAGAAAAAAAACTATAATTACCCAGTGTGCAATAATTTAAAATATTAGAAACATTGAAGATTAAAATGTGTTATTTCTTCACAAAACTCATCAAGAGGCAGATGGCAGCTGCTTGGGAGGCTAAGGCAACAGGATTCCAGGAGTTCAAGGCCAGCCTGGACAACAAGTGGACCTCTGTGCCAAAGAAAAAGAGAGGAAGAGAGGAAAGAAGGAGGGGCGGGAGGAGGGAAGGAAGGAAATCCAAAGTATTGCGAACAGTCCTCTCCTTCTTCTCACCATGTGCTACAATACAGAGCAGGCACACCATTTCAGTCAGCTTTTCACTCTCTGTGACTAAAAGAACCAACAAAAACAATTTCAGGAGGAAAAGTTTATTCTACGGTTCATGGTTTCAGAGATCTTAGTCCACAGAAAGCCAGCTCCATTCCTTGGGGCTCTAGGTGAGGATAAACATGGCAGAAGAGTGTGGTGGAGGGAAGCGAATCAAGGCATGGCTCCAGGAAGCAGAGAGAGACTGTACTCACCAGGTACAAAATATATACCCCAAAAGCATGCCCTCAATGACCTTCCTCCAACCACTTCCTACAGCCTACAATTACAAGTTAATCCCTATCAGGGCATTAACTCACTGATTGGGTTAAGGCTCTCATAATCCAGTCGTTTCACCCCTTGGTCTTTTTGCATTGTCTCACATGTTGAGCTTTTGTGGGGCACCTTTCACCCAAATCATAACACATACCTTGGTAATTTGCCAGACTCCTTTCTCAATTTGAATCAATTTCCAACACTGCATTTCAATGAGGGGAGACATCTCAGAGAGTTCCTTTAACATGAAGACTTGTGGGGCTGGAGCAGTGGCTCAAAGGTTATGGCGCTTGCCCAGCATGCACGAGTACACAAGTTCAAACCCCAGCACCATGTACATAATGAAGTCTAGGAGCAATGAAGGCCACATGAAAAACTAAATAAAAATTGTTTCTCTCTCTCTCTCTCTCACTGTCCCTCTCTCTTAAAAAAAAAAAAAGAAGAAAAGAAAAAAAGGAAAAAAAAACCATGAAGACTTGCAATGTCACAGCCTCCTCTGAGCATTTTCATCCTATTACCAGCACGAGTCAGGATCTGATTCTGGTTTGCATTCCACAGAGTCTAAGAATGTAATTGTATACTTCATCAAGGCAAGTAAGGAGAAATTTTATTAAAAAGAAAAGTTAGAGAAAGACTCAGAACTCTCAGGCAGTGGGCCTGATAGGGGCAAGAGTTCCATTTAAGTGTTACAGCAGTTCCTTCTTTTAAAGGCACTTAAGGAGAAGGTGACAATCTCTTCTTGATTGGTTTTTCATATTTAAATTGTCCTGGGGTGGGCATGGGTTGGATTACGGCAGTCTCTTTTGGCAAGATGAAATTTACGCGCTGAGACACAGGAACTGTTTTGTAACGTGGTGGGGCATGTTACAATGGCCGTCCTCTTGCTTGCTCTCTTGTTAATCTTCACTGTCCCTTCCTTTCTCTCCACTGCCCATCCTTTACCATCTTAATCCTCTCTGTCAGAACCACTTTTCTTTCCGATGTCATTCAGTGCCTTCACTAAGATCATCCCACTGCATACGGAGAGTCTGCCCCAGTGGGCAGTGTGAACCTTCCCTCAGCCCACTATTTTCTCAGGGCTCCATCATGTCTGATTCTGATTTTGCCACCAGGGCCATCACTTATCCTATCTTTCCTGCACTTTCAAATTTATCAGCTGTTTTAATCCCCTCTCTGGATTACCCACTTTTGTAAAATGTCCAGTGAGCTCATCAGTGGTAGACAATTTACTATCTATGTGTGAATTGAATTACAGATGCTCAATGATCAATCAGCAACATCCTTTAAAATAAGTGACACAATTCATCAATGAAAATGTGTCCATGTTTTTTATGCACAGGGATGGAGACTGGAGAGCTAGCAGTACTGCTTTAGTCAGGTTTTGTGTTGTTGTTTTTGTTTTGTTTTGTCACTGGTACAAAAAGAGCTGACAAGAACAAGATAGAGAAGGAAAAGTGTATCTGGTGCTCGTGGTTTCAGAGGTTTAAGTTTGTAGACAACCAACTCCATAGCTCTGGTCTCCAGGTAAGGCAGAATATCATGGTGGAAGCATATGGCAGAGGAAAGCATTTCAGGACAGGACAATCAAGAAGCAGAGAGAGTTTGGCTCACTAGGCCCAAGATATAAACCTCAAAGGCACCCCCCCAGTGACCTGCCTCCTGCAGTCACTCCCTACCTGCCTACAGTTAGCACCCAGTTAATCCACATCAGTGGATTAATGCACTGATTAGGTTAAACTCTCATAACCAAAGCATTTGATTGTTAAACTTTCTTGCATTGTCTTACATATGAGCATTAGGGGCACCTCATATCCAAACCATAATAATTATTCAGTCAGTAACTCATTTAATATAATGAGAAAATTAAAATTTGAACAAAGGTAGAGAGGACTGTTACTTGGTATTAATTAACTGAATCATGGTCATTGAATTTGCATATTCAACTATCACACACATAAACACATATATTTATGAGCTGATTTCAATATTACACATTGAAATACATATGTGTCTCTGCATGGAGCCAACCTGCACATTGTTGCACACAGGCACTCAGGCCTCTGATTTGGGCTGGTAGGCGCACCCAGAACACTCACCCACAAAGATCCCTGCCTGGAATCAACCAGCCGCAGGGCATGTCAGCTGAGTCCAGATATATTGGGCACATAAATGCTGCCAAGGATCACAAGTCCTGCGATGGCATGCAGGAGGCCTGCTCCAACCCACCCCACGACTTTAAGACTCCAGGACCCAGAAATGCACCCCTGCTGCTGCACTTATACAACCCAGCAGACTGCCTCACATCTCCAACAGATTTCAGGTAGATGCCCTGAGCCACCACCAAACCCCAAGATCCCAGGACCCAGTGATGAACCCCTGCTGCTACACGTATACAATCCAGCAAACTGCTTCACTTCTCCAACAGATTCTAGACAGATGCCCCAGATATGAGATCCAAAAGGTGCAGCAAAATGAGGTCCCAGGCAGAAGCAACTTTCTGGAAGGTGGTCATCAGTGGGGTGGTGTCTGACCTGACACTTTGACCTGCAAGTAAGAAGCACCTGGAGACCTGCCTGGCTTTATCACAGGGAAACTCAATTCAAAGATCCAGAAGAAGCTCATCAAATAATTAGGAATTAAACTACAAAAGATTCACCTCAAGCCTGCAACTCCCCACCCAGGAACACATTGATGGGGAGCAGGACAAAAACATAGAAACAATTATCAATGATATGATTACTAAAAGGAAAAATGAAATAAAAAGAAGATTTAATGTAAGGACTGAGAAAACTCAACAGATGAAAAACGCTATAATCAAAGAAATAGACATATTGACAAAGGAAATACTAGAGCTAAAATCTTCAGACAACCAAGAGAGCACAGAACTCACTAATAAAGCTCAATGACTAAGAACCACAACCTTATTACTCTCCTAACACTAAATTTGAATGGTCTCAATACATCAATCAAAAGATAAAGATTAGCAGACTGGATTAAAAAAAACCCAAATCCAACAATATGCTGCTTATGGGAGACCCATCTTTCAGCCAAAGACATGCACAGATTAACAGTGAAAGGAATGAAAAAAAATCAACCATGTATATGGCCCAAGAAAGCAAGCTGTGTTGCAATCCTTATATCCAACAAAGTAGATTCCAAATGTAAACTAATCAGAAGAGATAAAGAAGGCCACCTCATCCTAGTAAAGGGAACAATACAACAGGAAAAAGATATAATCATAGTAAATCTCTACACTCCAATCACCAACACCCCTAACTATGTGGAAAAATTACACCACGACATAAAACCACTAATAGACCCCAACATGATAATACTGGGAGAGTTTAATATTCCTATATCACAATAGACACATCATCAAATGAAATTAGATCTTCAGCCTAAACAACTCCCTAAATCAAATGGACTTCACAGATATGTATAGTATATTCCACCCCAAATTGGTTAATTTACCTTCCTTTTCAGAAGTACACAGATCCTTCTCCAAAATAGATCATATTCTACTTCACAAAGGAAATCTCAGCAAATATTAAAAAGTTGCCTGATTCCATAGATCCTCTCAGATCATGACAGCATGACCCTAGCAATTAATGGCAATAATTATAACAGAAAATATGTATATACTGAGATTGAATAATATCCTATTAAATGAAGAATGGATCCAAGAAGACATCAGAGCTGAAATCAGTAAATGCTTGGAAGAAAATGAGAATGAATTCACAACACATTGAACCCTTTGGTACCGTATAGAAGCATTCTTAAGGGGAAAATTTATAGCACGGAGTGCCTACATTATAAATGAGGAGAGATCTTGAATAAACTTATGCTCCACCTCAAATCCCTACATAAGGAAGAACAATCTAACTCCAAACCCAGCACAAGGCAGGAAACAATCAAGATCAGAGCTGAAATCAATGAAATAAAAAACAACAACAATAAAAAAAAAAGACAAAACAAAGTGCTAGTTCTCAAAATAAATAAATAAATAAGTAAAATTGACAGAAACCCCCTAGTCAATCTCACTAAACAAAGGAGGAAAATGAAGCAAATCAGCAAAATCACCAGCAAAAAGGGAGCAATCACCACTGATCCCACAGAATTCCAGCGGATTATGAGATCCTATTTTGAAAAACTATACTCCTCAATATTAGATAATCTCGAAGACATGGACAAATTTGTAGACACACACACATCAAATTAACACATGATGATATTGAAAGTCTAAACAGCCCAATAATGGAAACCAAAATCAATGTAGCAATTAAAAGCCTTGCAAAGAAGAAAAGTCCAGGACCTGATGGATTCCCCTCTGAATTTTACCACACCTACATGGAAGAGTTAACGCCTCTCCTTTTTAAGCTGTTCCAAGAAACTGAAAAGGAGGGAACTCTCCCAAACACTTTTTATGAAGCGTCCATAACTTTGGTACCCAAACCCAACATCAAAAAAAGAAAACTACATACGAATATTCCTGATGAGCATTGACATAAAAATCCTCAATAAAGTTCTAGAAAACCACACCCAAAAACACATCAAGAAGATAATCCATCACAATCAAGAGGACTTTATTTCAGAAATGAAAGACTGGTTCAACATACACAAATCAATAAATGTGATTTATCACTTAAGCAGAATTAAAGATAAAAACACATGATCATTTCAATACATGCAGAAAAGGTCTTTGATAAAATCCAGCACCCATTCATGCTCAAAACTCTAGAGAAGATAGGGATCAAAGGAACCTATAACTATGTAAAGAGGCCATATATGACAAATCCTCAGCTAGTATAATACTAAATGGAGAAAAGCTGAAAGCATTTCCACTAAACTTGGGAACAAGACAAGGCTGCCTGCTCTCACCACTTATATTCACTATGCTCCTCAAGATCCTAGCCAGAGCAATCAGGCAAGAGAAGGAAATCAAAGGGATAAGAATAGGAAGAGAGGAAGTCAAACTATCTGTTTTTGCCAACAACATGGTCCCATATCTGGAAGATCCAAAAAATCTCCACCAAAAACTGCTTGAGCTTGTAAGCAGATTTAGCAAAGTGGCAGGCTACAAGATCAACACTCATAAATCATTAGCTTTTCTATACACTAGCAATAATAAAGCAGCAGAGGAAATCAGGAAATTGATTCCATTCACAGTATCTTCAAAAAGAATAAAAATCTTGGGAATTAATCTAACAAAGGAAGTAAAAAGACTTATACACAAAAATTATCAAACATCAAAAACAGAAATTGAAGAAGACCTGAGAAGATGGAAAGATATTCCATGTTCTTGGTTAAGCAGAATTAATACAATTAAAATGGCCATTCTGCAAAAGCACTATACAGATTCAACACAATCCCCATCAAGATACCAATGTCAGGAGCTGGAGTGGTGGCTCAGCAGTTACGATGCTTGTTTGGCATGTGTGAGAATGTGAGTTCAAAACCCAGTATCACATACACAACAAAGTGTCAGAGCAATGACATTGAAAAACAAGCAACAAAGATGTAGCACACATAATGTAGGGGAACTAGAGATGGGGGGGAGGGGAGGCGGAGGAAAGATACGGAAGGATCTAGGGAGACAATCAACAATGTAGCCTACTCTTTACAACCCCCCAAGCAGCCAAATAATACTCATTCAATTATTTAATTCTTGAAAATTCACAAACATACATATGTACGTATATATATATACACACATATATAGATACAGATATATATATACACACACATATATAGATACACACAGACACACACACACACAAACACACACACATTTATATCTGTTATGGGCAAAATAAAGAAGAATCAAGAGTCTGGGGTGTGGGTGATGTGGGGTGATACTGGATGAGGATCAAATGCATATCATTTTGTTACTTTATATGCATTTATGATTGTACAATAAAAATCTTTATAATGATGTTTAATATTAAAAAAGGAAATGTATTCAGTGGTATAACATTCTTAGCAGCCTTCTTATGATTAATGTTTAGTTTTGAAAAGTAAATTATTAAACATTGTGAAAATATTATTTCCTATATTTTTCAATTTCAATGACTATAAACTGCTTTGGTCAAAAAAAAAAAAAAAAGACTCAATGGGGAGACAAGCAGAATATACATAGTCTTTCCACACGGTCCACGTCAGGAAAAAAGGGATCATAGGTCCTAAACCAGTCCAAAAACTAGCAGGTCAAATTCCACTTCATGGTATGACTTGAGAATTCTTTTTTTTTTTTTTAACAATGTATTGTCTTCCAGTCCTATTGGGAGTGGTAACCCTGCCCTCCACATCCAAAGGAATGGTGCTCCTGCCCCCTTCACCCTGGATAGTGGCACTCTGATACCACTTGTATTCCCACATTTTGAAGTGAAGGAAGAGACAGCCCTGTCTGGCCTATGCCACACGACCCAGAATGACTGTGACTACCCTGTTAACTTAAAATGTACTTTGAGATCATTCTTCCTTTTCTTGAGGTGTAGCACATAATTGTAGCCAGATATTCTTATGGCTCATTTGCTGAATCCAAGAATATGATATCTATTTGTTGTTGTTTAATTTGTCTCATCCATGTCACCTTTAGTCTAAGCTGGAAAATTTTCTACAGGTATGAAATGCACAAAAATCCTTTTATTTGCTCTGCAGTTCACAAAGATCCAAACCATCAGACAACATGGTCCTCCACAGATCTTCCTGGAAAACTCTGCCAGTTCTTGCTTCTGCTGAGATGATTAATTAGATCCATAAGTCATGCCCATCATCTCTTTATGAAATCACTTCCCAGGTACATCTTGATCTTCTCTCCAAAACAGGCCTTCTCATTTATTTTCATAAGGATAGACTGAGAATTATCTAAATGTTCACATTCTAATTCCTTTTTACTTAATATTTCTTTGATTTATCTCTCCTCTTATATTTTTTTAAAGAGAGAGGGACAGTGAGAGAGAGAGAAAGAGAGAAACAAGTTTTATTTAGTTTTCATGTGGCTTTCGTTGCTCCGAGACTTCGTTGTGTATGTGGTGCTGGGGTTTGAACTCCTGTACTCGCCCATGCAGGGCAAGCGCTGTAACCACTGCGCCACCACTCTAGCCCTTCTACTCTTGTATTTTGTTACAAACAGCAAAGAGAAATCTGTCCATACTTTCAAAAATTTGTGGAGAAATCACCTCAGCTAAATATCCATATTCATCATGTATAAGTTTTTCCTTCCACAAAGCACTCCAGGTTCCAGGCCACTTTACAAGAAAGATTGCCATTTGTTCATGGTCCAAAAACATGCCCCTCTTTTCCACCCCAAGGTCATAAAATAAATGCTTAATGGCCCTGCTGCTACCAACACTCTCTTCAAGGGAATCTAGGCTTTTCCAGCATGGCATCTATAAGCCACTTTTACATTTGTAGTTGTTTGTAATGGTAGCCCATCCCTCCCAGTGTCAAAGTCTGTATTGGTTTGCCAGGGATGCCATAACACCACTTGGGAGCTGAGGGTGGGGTGGGGTTAAATAACAGATCTATTATCTCACAGTTCTGAAGGAAAGAAATGTGAGATCACAGTGTAAGTAGGATTGGTTTCTTCCGAGGCCCTCTCTCCTCGACTTGTGGATAACTTTCTGCTTCTGTCTACATACAATCTCTCCCGTGTGTATATTCATGCCTGTATCTAAATTTCCTCTTCTTATAAATACCAGTCAGGACCAGGTGTGTAATAACATTAGAGCATTTACCTAGCATGTACATGGCCCATTGTTTCATCCCCTGCATTGCAACATAAATACATAAAAATAAAAAAGAAAGATTCTACTCAAGTTTGATTAGAGCCCACTGATACAACCTCATTTTACTTTAATTTTCTGTATCTCAGCATAATCACATTATGAGGTTCTGGGTATTAAGATTTCAACATATAAATATGGGGGTAATGAACTTCAGCCCAAAATATGCTTAAGTGTGTGTGTGTGTGTATGTGTGTGTGTATTATTTTAAAATCTGCAATTCTAGCCCAGACCATTGTCCCTACCCATATATGCCATTTCTTGATGTCTAGTAAGCTGTAAAATTAATGTGTCCATTGTATACACAAAGTGAAATATCACTCTATAGCGTACAAATATGTGCAATGATTAAATATTAATTACAAATTTTAAAAATGCTTAAGGGGGAGCTAGAGCACTGGCTCTGCGATTATGGTGCTTGCCTGGCATACACAAGGATGCAAGTTCAAACCCCAGCACCACATACTCAAGGAAGTGTTAAAGCAACAAAGGCCACATGAAAAAACTTAATAAAAATTGACTCTCTCTTTCTCTCTCATGCAGCTAATCCCATCGCTTTCTCAACATCTTATTCAAATATGCATTCTTATTGAGACTTTCTCTGGACATCTGAGTTAGTACTTACATGCCAAGGGCTCCTTCCCTGTATTAATCTTTCTCCTTAAAAATTATCATTACTTAGCTTACTATATATTATATTTGCTTATGTTATTATTTATCTTACCCATTCCATAAAGACAGAGTATGTATTTTATTCAAAACTATATTCCTAGCTATTAGAAAAATGCATAGGAAATAATAGCTTCTCAACACACATAAGATGAAAAAAATGATTAAATTAATGAATTAATTGAACTTTGATTTTTGCAAAATATATAAAGAAATAAAAGTGTATAATACTAAATTATTGAGAAATCATAGCTTATACTTTTTTTATTTTGGGGAGCAGGGGACTGAACCTGGCAGTACTTAACCACTGAGCCACATCCCCAACCTTTTTTATTTTTTAATTTTGAGACAGGGTCTTGCTAACTTACTCAGGGCCTTGCTAAGTTGTTGAGGCTGGCTTTGAATTCGTAATCCTCCTGCCTCATCCTACCAAGTTGCTGTGATTACAGGCATGTAATCACATGGCAAGAAATTATAGCTTATAAAATGATGAAAATCAAGTTATTTCTCTGTATCTAGTGTCCTTGGTTTATTCATGTCTCGTAGACCTTTTAAAAATGTAGATTAGCACTGCTCTATAAGAATTTCTAATTAATAATTATGCAATGCTCTGAACAAAATTGTGTGGCAAAGCATTTCTATATTTCTGAGAAATTTAAAAGCATTATTCAATTTAATTGAATCATTAATGGTTATAATGAATGACTTATGCTATGGAATCTTCATGGGGGCAGGTCCTTGAAGAGTGTTTCTTGTCCCCATCCCCACCCTTTTCCCTCTCTGCATTCCAGCTACCATGAGGTTTGCAGTTCACTCTGCCATGCCATGTCTTTGATAGCTTAATGTCAAGATGCAAAATATTTTCAATCAATGTATAGGTGATTTTTGAACAATTTATAGGTTTTTAAAACTTTTAAATCTAAGATAGAAAACAGTACATAAACTACCTCATCAGATTTTTACTAGTTCTTATCATCTTTGCATTCATTGTTTATATCTTGTCTTGGTCCACATTGCAAAAGGGCCAACAAAGTCAAGATTGCTGTCTTTTGGGAGAAAGTATGGACAATAGGGTAATAATGTTCCCTTTTCCTTCACATCCATTGTTTAAAAAGATTACATTGAGTTTTTGGGGTACTGCACAAGTGTTTAAAGGTGTTTGCTCTTTCTCACTGAAAAAAAGCCTGTGCATTTTCCTTTCTCCTCTTATAATGTTCACCCTTGATTCAATCATCTGTGGTCAAGGACTAGTATACTCACTTGTTCTAAAAGTCAACTTTGGTGGGCTTGGGAAAGCACATTTTAAAGCCCTGCACAAAACATGCTGACTAAAAAGATACAACCAAATCCTAATTGGTACACTTCCTGTGTTACTTAACTTTTCATAGCTGAGAAAAAATACCTGAGAAAATCAATCTAGAGGAGGAAAGTCTTACTTTGGCTCATGATTTCACAGATTTTAATCCAAGGTCAATGTGTTCCATGGCAGAAAGTCATGGTGTTGTGGGACAGATGAGGCTGCACATAAGAATTTTCAGGAAGCAGATTTATTACATTGCAGCATGACTCAGAGGGCAGATTGCCAGAAATTCTGAGCACAAGAAATTAGTGCTCTTTGAGATTTATACTCCTTGGCTGGTTACAAAACCATTTAGTTCTTGTTACATACTGGTTGGTCACCAGACAGAGGTCTTACAACGATTTATCAAGAAAAAGCAGAAATAGCAACTTGTAACTTTTATGTAGACAATTTTATACAGACAACTGTCTGGAGACAGAGTCTATTGTCCCAGTTAACTGTAAAAGCTAGTATTTGCAAGAAACAGGGAAAGTCTGCAGGGAGAGATGTTTAATTTCTGTAAGTTAAAATGTAAAAATACCTCCCCGCTTTTTGTAAATTTTCTTTGGGCTGAGGGATTCTTTTCTCTTTTTGTGCAGGGAGATTGTTCCTGTTGCTTCAATGGCACAGCAGAGCTGCTCCTATGGCTGCCAGGAAGAGAGAAAGACACAGGATGGGGTCAGGGACAAGACAAATCCTTCAAGGAAAGGCCTCTAGTGACCTACTGCCCCTAAATAGGCCCCATCTCCTACAGTTTCCACTACTTCCCATTAGTCTGTTCCGCAATGAATCCCTAGATGGATTATGTATTGATGAGGTTAACATGTGCCTGATACAATCACTTCCCCAAAGCCCCACCTCTTCACATTGTTGGTTTGGGAACCAATCATTCAACACATAAGTCTTTGAGGGACACTTTAAGTCCAAACCATAGCACTTCCCACTCAGTTCCAGAAAAAGGAAAGAAATTTCTACACTACGTTGATAATTATAAAACTTTTTTTCAATTTGTGGGCTCTCAAATCATGTAGCTTAATAAATCATGCTTGATAGTTTAGTAAATTGTGTGACTAGTTTCCCTATGGTTAATTAGTCTCTGCTTTCAGGACAATTAATCAAAACTTTAAGGACATAATACTAGAGTCCAGCAATTCCACAAAAATAAATATCACAGATGGTACAGAAGAAAAGAAAAACCAAAGTTTGGTACAAACCTACAATCTGCACTTTCTTTATATTTCTAGACTACTCCAAATAAATATTTTTTAAAACTAAAAATGGAACCATCATTCACCTAGCAATACCACTTCTATATGTTTGCACAAAGGAATTAAAAGCAGGATCCTAGAGAGAGATCTGCACTCTTATGTTCATTGCACTGTTGTTCAAAATAGCCAAGATATAGACTCAGCCTAAGTCCCTGCTGACAAATGAACAGATAAAGCACACACATGCACAAAGAAATATTATTCATCCCTAAAAGAAGAAATATTATTCATCCCTAAAAAATCTTGGCATATGTGTTTCCATGGATGAACTTAGAAGATATTATGCTAAGTGAAATAAGCCATGAACAGAAACACAAGTACTGCGTGATTTTATTTATGTGTGGAATCTAAAGAATTTTAACTGATAGAAGGATGGGCTAGAAAGGTGATTAATGAACAGTGGGGAAAATCAAGGAGATTTTGAACAAGGGATAATATTTCAGTTGTAAGAAGGAAAAAGTATTGGAGATCTAATTTATAGCACAGTGAATATGGTTAACGATAATATATTCTATACTTGAAATTTGCTTAGTGTCTTAAATGTGCTCAATACCACACACACACATACACACAAGGTAACCATTTGAGGTGGTATGTATATTAGTTTGATTGCGGTAATCGCATCACAATATGTATGTATAACAAAACACCTCATATGTCTTCAATATGTACCATCTTTATTCATTACTTTTAACTCAGTAAATTTGGGTAAAATAAATAAACAGGGGAAAAAACTGATTCCCCCAGATGTTTTCTGAAATTCTAACTTTTTCCTTCTTATATCTCCATTATTCCATTTCAACATGCTTCTCAGGTGATTCTGATGCAGGTGTCTATGAATCATACTTTGAAAAAAAATGCAATACAACAATTTTGAACCATCTTTCTCTCTCTGAGCAGTTTTATTACCAACTTTACCTGTCCCTGAATTGCAAATAAACTTAAAATTTACCTTGAACTTTAATTTACATGGCTTACTGTATTAGAATTGAACTTTGCTTGGACCTGTCCACCAAGTTGTTCCAGAACTTTGTAATCCTGGGTCAAGATGTTCACCTAAGACTTCCTTGTGAGAATGGGATGCAATAGCATTTTGAATACTGCATACCTGTGGATTCTGCATCAGTGGATTGAACCCATCTTGTACCAAAAAAAATTTTTTAATTGCACCTATATTGAACATTTACATTCTTTCTTCTTGACATTATTCCCTAAACAATGCAGAATAGTAACTATTTACATAGCATTTACATTGTATTCAGTATTATAAGTAATCTAGAGATTATTTAAAATATAGAAAAGGATGTGTGCATATTATCTGCAAATTCTATGCTATTTTATATAAATGGTTTGAACATTCACAAAGTTTGGTGTTCTCAGGGATTCCTAAAACTAACCCCCTATCCCAAGGATTTTTGTACCTTTTATATGCATAACAAGATAACTGCCTTATTCAAGCATATACCCCAACAAATGAACATAAAATAAATTACATGCTATAATTCCCAATTACAAGAGACACTTATCTCAGTTTGTATCTCTGACAAATGGAATTCCTATTTTAAAATTTTGAAATCTAAATGAGAAATGTAAGTGGATAGTTTTACATTTTAAAACTTTTAAGTTATAGTCCTGTAATCTATATTAACTGAATTATTTTCATGTAATGAGAGGAGAAAAATACTACAGCAGGCTTTCTCCAGTCATATAGTATTGCTCTAATAAAGGACATAAGCACTTACAAAACATTTATGCTATATATTACTACTAATCTCCAACTTAGAAATATTCTTTGCATATCTTTTCATGCATTGGAAATATTCAGCCATAGCTTGGAGTTTCCTCAGAAAATGCACACAAAAAATAAATATCAGGGTTATATCTAAAAATATATAAATATGGGGCTGGAACAGTGGCTCAGTGGTTCCAGCACTTGACTGGCATGTGCAAATACCAGGGTTCGAACCCCAGCACCACGTACACAGTGAAGTCTCGGAGCAATGAAGGCCATATGAAAAATTAAATAAAAATGATTCTTTCTCTTGTTCTTTCACTGTCCCGCTCTCTTAAAAAATATATAAATATTATACATATTAAGTACTTTAAGTATTTTGATAATACAGAGTGGAGAGTTTAGCTTTCACTTTTGAATGCTGCACAAGATAAGAATCTGAAACATAATGTGGAAAGCATTTATTTTCAACAAAATGGTTTCAGGCATTTTAAGGAACATGCTGAAGAAAATGTACTTCTTATCTTTTATTAACATGTAGGATATATATAAGAATATATTTAAGACCATCCTAATGGAAAATGCATGGCAGCAAGAAGGCTGGGCAAAAATGTATATCTGAGAACATTACATATGATTAAAGTGCACACAGGGGATATTAATATATATATTGAGATGAGTTTGCCCATATCTACCCTCACTGTTGGCAAGTCAAATAGCAATGCTTTCCATATACAGTTTTTTCTATTTATTATGAAATATTTCATATGTACAAAACATATATATGTACATGTATATGTATGTACCTGATGAGAAATATATTAATGCTAATATAGTTTAAGCCCCATAGGCTCCCTAATCTCCCTCAATCTTTACATTAAGAGCAAGTATTAGTCTGACATTTATGCTTACCATTCCATTTCTTTGTCACATATATGCAGTGAACATTCTAAAGTATAAAGCTCGATAAATTGACATTAATGTATATCACATGTAATTGCAATGAAGAAGAGTAAATCACCATTTTCATTGTATGACCACATTACACTCCATTTGCTATTCTCTAGCTCATGGCATGGATTGTTTCTAGCATGGAGCTTTGTCAGATTTACACCAAGAGTGGAAATTCTGGGTCATGGGGTACAAATGTGCTTGGCTTTGAAGAAACCACCAGTTTCCCATAGTAGATATATAATGTAAGCTCCCAACAGTAATATGTGAGATTTCTGTTTGCTCCATACTTTCTTCAAAATTTATTCTTGACACTTAAAAAATTTAACCATCTGCTGAGTTTATAATGATACATCTCACGGGTGTTTTAATTTGTATTTTCATAAGGACAGCCTATGATTTTGAACACATTGTCAAATGTCTATTATCACTATTGCACAGCCTCATTTCTGAAGTGTCTATCCTGTCTTAAAATTAAATTGTCTGCATTTTACTCAATTATTTTCAGAAGTTTTTCTCCTAATATATTCTGGATAGAATTCTTTGGTTGAACATCTTATAATGTGAACATTTTCTACCATTCTGCGGGTTCTCTTTGAAACATTCCTTCTTGATTTTTAAATCTTTCTTCTAAATTTATTTTCTTTCTTAAAGTATGTTCTTTAGATATTCTTGTACTGAGAATTCAATTGATTGTAAATTCTTCTTTGTTTACCTGTATAAATGTTTTATTTTCATTTTTGAGAATTATTTAACTGGATTCACTGTTATTAATGGAAATTTCCCTCATTCCAGCATTTAGTTTTCCAGCTTTTATTATGAGTTAAATGTCTATTGTTGTACAATTGATGCCCAGCCTTAATTTTGTAGCTGTCGACTCAAATTTCACTACAGCATCACTTACGATTATAGGTGTATCAGCATAAACCTACACTATCCAAAAGATCTGAAGAATGCAAGGATGATGGTCTCTGTCATATTCCCATTTAACTTAGCAGTTTGGTCATTAGAGAAACTTGATACAGTATGGTAGCCAATTGTGGATTTATCCATATAATAGCCCTAATTATAGTAATTCTATTTTCCCTAGACCAGATTTACAAAGATTCTATTATATACTGTGTGATCTCTGATCTGGAAATTACATTACTTTTCGTATCTATGAAAAAGGATTAAAATAGTTCTTGTTTCAATTTCACCCCAGGGTAATGCTGACTCTCCTGCTTTCTTCATAGAGTTCAAAGGATCTGGATCACTTGGAAACATGTTGGTCCACTATATGTCAAATATTATTTTTTTATTTGTTCAGGATAGTATTACATTTAGGAGGGAATCATTGCCAAACAATCATGAGCAAATATATAGTGACAGATCAAGCCAAGGTTGATGCCACTCCATGGTCTCTCCCCTTTGGATTCCCCCCAATCCAATGTTTCCCCCTACATTACCCTGTGTTAGTTGGGTTTCTCATGGAAGTTGGAGGTTCCCCACTGGGTTGATACCCCCATACTCCCTCCCTTCAACAGCCTTAATTTCCCTCCTATTCCCATCCTCTCCCTGCCTCTCCCTCCTTTCAGCCCCCAGCATCACAGGCAAGGCTCCCATTGCTTGTTTAAAAATTCACCTATGTTGAGGTTATTATTAGCTTAACCAACTTTCAGTCTGTTTCCAATTGTATCCTAGCTTCCACAAAAGAGAGAAAACATTTGGCCCTTAAGTCCCTGAGTTTGGGATATTTCACTCAAAATAATTTTTTCCATCTCCATCCATTTGGCTGCAAATGCTATGATATCATTTTTCTCTAATAGCTGAGTAGAATTCCATTGTATGTATATATATAATCACAGTTTTTGAATCCACTCGTCTAGTGAGGGGCATCTGAGTTGGTTCCATGGTCTAGCTATAATAAATTGAGCTGCTAAAACCTTTGATGAAGCTGTATCTCTGTAATATGCCAATTCTAGCTCTTTTGGGAAAATACCCAGAAGTGGGATAGGTAGGTCACAAGGTGGTTCCAGTACCAGTTTTTTGAGACGTCTCCACACTGCTTTCCAGAGTGGCAGTACCAGTTTGCAGTCCCACCAGCAGTGTAACAGTGTTCCTCTTTTCCCACAGCCTCTCCAGCATCTGTCATTATTCCTATTCTTCATTTTTGCCACTTTGAAAGGAGTGAGGTGGAATCTCAGTGTTGATTTGAATTTCTCTGATTGCTAGTGATATAGAGCATTTTCTCATCTATGTTTTTCTTCAAGCAATTGTAAATTTGCTGGTTTAGTTTCCAGATGCTTGAACCATTTTGATTTTTGTGGTGGGTGAGAGGTAAGGATCCAATTTCAGTTGTCTGCATATGGCTGTCTGGTTTGTGCAGCACCATTTGTTGAACAGGCTGTCCTTCTTCCAGACTATGCTTTTGCCCCCTTTATCAAATATCAGATCGTTAAAGATGTGGGACTTTGTCTCAGTATCTTCTATTCTGTTCTATTGGTCCTCAATTCTGTTTTGGATCAATACTATGCTGTCTTTGTTACTATAGCCCTATTGTCAGAAATTGTGACACCTCCTGCTTCCTCTTTCCTGCTTAGTAATGTTTTGGCTATACTGGGTCTTCTGTTATTCCATACGAATTTGAGAATTACCTTTTCTATATCCATGAAGAATGTTATTGGTATCTTGATAGGGATTGCATTGAATCTGTATAGGGCTTTTGTGCGAATGGCCATTTTGATTGTATTGACTCTGCCTAACCAAGAACGTGGAATGTTTTTCCATCTACTCAGATTTTCTGCAATTTTTTTTTAAAGAGAGAAGGACAGTTAGAGAGAGAGAGACCGAAACAGAGAGAATCTATTTTTATTGAGTTTTTCACATGCTCCTTGCTCTGACACTTAGTTGTGTACGTTGGTGCTGGGATTTGAACCCATGTACTTGCACATGCCGGGCAAGGACCGTAACTGCCAAGCCACCACTCCATCTCCTGAAATTTCTTTTTTTAATGATTGTTAGTTTTCATTGTAGCAGTCGTAATATCTTTTGTTACATTGATGTCCACGAATTTTATTTTATTTTATTTTAGGAGATTGTGAATGGGACAGCCTGATTTCTTCTTCAGTGGACTTGCCACTGGAGTACAGGAAAGCTAATTCCATCAAGGAATAGTTGATATTTTGTCCTAACAGGAATTGACATCTACTTCAAGTAGAGATTTACCCTTTGTCAACACAGTGCCTTAGCCAGAATTCTGCATTAAGATCTCACAGAATTTCCAATCTTCCTATATGAGATCTGAATAATATTGCTTCAGTGGGATAAACTCATGGGAACCAATTGTCCTATCAGATACCAAGCCATCTGAAAACTGTTAGACTACTGAAATTGAGAGAAATGCTTTGACAGTTCTGCTGAAAGACCAGCATGGTCATGTTCCAGGGTACCACTTAGAGGAGGCTGGAAGAAGAGGTTGGGCTTCTCATGACACCACACATTTGCCTAGATCTTTTGTATTACCTATTTCTTGAACTTCTATACAGATTTTCTTAAGAATACTCTTTCAATAAACACTGAAAAAAAGTCTCTACCCTCATCTATGTTTCTAGGGAATCTAAGACAAGAAGGACTAGATAGGTATTTGTTATGGCACATGAATGGAAATGGGGGAAAAAACTAATGGAAAAAAGATTCAAGTTCCTATCCATAAAAAGCTTTGTCTTAACATTTCATGTATTATTTAGGGGGAAATATAGTTTGTCATGCAATTATAACAGAAATATATTAAAGACTTAATCCTTGTCAAGCAAAACTCTAAGCACTTTGCACGTATTTATTCAAAAAGTTATCAAAAAAAACCCCCAATGATATAGATTTCATTTTCATTCCTGTTTTACTTATAAAGGAATTTGAAGCAGAAGAAAGCTGACAAAGTTACCCAAGGAAACCTGATAATGAGATGAGCCTGAATTCAGATCTAGCCAGTCTGGTCTGACCTCTCATATTTTTAAGTTTCATCAGTTTATCCAGGAAATATATATTGAGCATCAAATATATGGCAGATGCTATTCTAAGTGTACAAGTAAACTACACAAGCCAAACAGAAATCTCTGATTCCGTGGAGATTACATTAATATGTAAAGAAGACAGAAAAAAAACTAGACATGTAAAATATGTAGTATGTTAGGTGCAATCCATTATGAAGAAGAAATTAAAACAAGGAAGGAGATGGGAAGAACCAGGAAGGGTTGAAGTTTCAATGTGAGAAAGGGTGGTCAGGACAAACAGCACTGACTCAGGTAACATGTGGGTAAAAACTTTAAGAAAGTGAGGAAATGACCTTCATGGAGAGCTGAGCAAAAACATTTTAGGCAGGAAGGAGACCAAATGCAAAGGCCTTGAGGCAGGACCGGTACTTGCTGATGAACAATGGCAAGACCAATGCTACTTTAAAAATGAGAGAAGAGGGGCTGGAGTGGTAGCTCTGCAGTTATGGCGCTGGCCTGGCATGCGCAAGGACATGAATTCAACCTCCAGCACCATGTACACAACGAAGTGTCAGAGCAATGAAAATCACATGAAAAACTAAGTAAAATTGATTCTTTCTCACTGTCTCTCTCTCTCTCTCTCTCTCTCTCTCTTTTTTAAAAAAAAGAAGTGAGAGAAGAACATCAGAGAGCAGTGGCTGGAGGGATAGTGCGAATAGGTCATGTAGGACAATGTGGATCATTTGGGGAATTTTGATTTTTCCCCTGAGTGAAGAGGGACGTGACTACGTCATGTGTGGTACATGTTTTAATGAGCTCATTGTGGCTACTACAGTAAGAACAGATTGACAGGTAGCAAGGGCAAGAATGCAGAGAACGATTAGTGTAATTGCAGTAACCTGAGATGATTGACGCTTGGATCACAGTAGAAGTGAAAGCAGTTAAACATGATAAAAGTTTGGAAATGTTTTATAGTAAATTTAAAAGATGCTTTCATGCTATTGAATTTCAGTTTTAGTATTCTAACCTGCCAGGTATTTTTATATACCAATTCTTGTTCTTTGCTTCAACAAATTTTGTGTATTCTTTTCCTTTCAGAAACCTTTGGATAAATATCTAGAAGTCATATTAAACATTGATTTTAATATTATAATAGTGTTTTTTTTAACTAAAGTCCTTGTTATAAGAATTTAGACAGCCCATCTCAAGGAATCACATTTTTCTCAGTTTCTCATTTCCTTTACATCCTCCTTCCTGAAACTGCTGGAATGACTCAACTATGAAGAAGGCATGTTTCAGCCTTTCTTGCTATGACTAAAATACCCTACAAGAACAATTTTAGGAGGAAAAGTTTATTTAGGGGCTCCTGGTTTCAGAAGTCTTATCCATAGAAGGCCATCTCCATTCCTTGGGGCTCAAGGTGGGGCAGGACATCCTAACAGAAGGCATGGCTCCAGGAAGCAGAGAGAGACTCCATGCCAGATACAAAGGCGTGCTCCATGACCCACCTTCTCCAGCCACATGCTACCTGCCTTCAGGTGCCAGTTAATCCTGATCAGAGGATTAACTAACTGATTGGTTAAGGTTCTCATAACTCAACCATCCCACCTTAGCCCTCTTGCATTGTCACACATGAAATTTTGGGGGACACCTCACATTCAAACCATAACATCTGCCCCTGAACCCCAAAAGCTCATAACAATCTGACAATTCAAAATACATTATTTCATTTTCAGAGTCCCATAGTCTTACCATTTCCAAGATTGCCTAAAAGTTGAAGTCCAAAGTCTCCTCTAAGACTCAAGGCAAACCCCCAGCATGAACTCCTGTAAAAAGTCAAGTCAATTTACATATATCCTATATATAAAGGTATGTAGTAATTATTTCCGTTCAGGAAAATAGCATAAAATGAAGGGATGGGACCAAAGCAAGACCAAAATCCAGCTAGGCAAACAAGTCCTTTAGTTCCAGGTCCAGCATCTGGAGCACATGGCATAGTGATATTTTGTCCAATGGGCCTGTTAAGCTCCATCTCAGTGGTCTTGTTGCTTGAGGCCCAAATGGCCTCTTTCCTGGCTTGTCTCTGCTTGATTCCTGCAGCTTTCTTCAGCTGTTGTTCCTTAGTACTGAATTTCTTAATCTTGGATGTTTCCATTGAGCTTCAGCTTCCTCCTCATCTCCACGAATCACTCTTTCAGGGGCTGCCACAGGGACTCCGAACCTGGGTCATTTTGCCTGGCCTCCAAGGCCTTCCTCTGAAATCTCAGTAGAATCCTCCTTGACCCTCCAACTCCAACATCCTGCAATCCTGCAGAGTCAGCACCACATGGTTGCCACCAAGGTCTGTCACTATCTCAAGCAGTAGCCAAGCCTCCAGGGACCAACGCTGCAGCAGCCTCTGAGTGCCTGGGTGGCTGAGCATGGTGAAACAACTTCCTAGGCCACCCTGTGCAAGCAGGGTGCCCACTGGTCTTCTTCTCAAAGGAATTTTTATTCCCCTAAACCTGAGATGGATGTGGTCTTGCCAGTTCCTGAGATACCCTCAAGCCATCTTGCTTTATACCTCTGAGGAAAGACTTCAGAATTTCTTTAGTAGGAGTAATATTTTTAACAACTACAACTTCCTTAGCCCCAGTTTTACTCCCAGTTTTCAAGTCCAAGTTTTTCAAATCTTTCTGTTTTGCTTTCTGCTCTTGAATATTACCATAAACTTGGCTAAAAGCTACCAGCAATACCCGTGCTACCACCTGAATACTATGCTGCCTAGAAAATTCTTCTACCAGATGTAAGTTCATCATTTTTAAAATTAGCCACACACAGAGAGTCAGGACACGAGCAAAATGCTGACAACTTTTTAACCAGAATGTAACATGAATGGTCTGTAGTCTAATTTCCATTAGAGACCTCCTTTTCCTCTGAACACTCATGAGCCAGCCCTACTTTTGTCTTACACAGTTCTGCAGGCATTTTGTTCTTCTGAGTTCCCACCAGAATCACCCATTAGGCTCCACTTACAATAATCAAAAGCATTTCCAGCTTGCACTGCTAACTAAGCATGTTAAAATTCCTTGCACAATTTCCAAAAAGCTCCAAACGCATCTGAACCACATGGTCAGGTTAGTCACAGCAACAGTCCCATTACTGGGTGCCAATTTCTTTTTTAGTCAGCCTTTCCATTGCTGTGACTAAAAGACCCCACAAGAATAATTTTAGGAGGAAAATTTTATTTAGGAGCTCATGGTTTCAGAGGTCTTAGTGCATAGAAGGCCATCTCCATTCCTTGGGGCTCAAGGGGAGGCAGGACATTATAGCAGAAGGCATGGCTCCAGAAAGCAGAGAGAGACTCCATGCCAGGTACAAAATATATACCACAAAGGCATGCCCCATAACCCACCTTCTCCAGCCATACTCTACCTGCCTTCAGTTGCCAGTTAATCCCTATTAGACGATTAACTAACTGATTGGGTTAAGGCTCTCATAACTCAATCATCCCACCTCAGCCCTCTTGCATTATCACACATGAAATTTTGAGGGACATCTCACATTCAAACCATAGCAAGGTGGTATTATTAACTAACAGCATTAATAACTGGTAGTCCTGGTGCCACATACCCATGCTGCAAAATTCAATCATTGATTGTGCCCAAAACTGTAGGGTCACATGGGGTGGGGATGGTAGGGAAATGATTCCCTTCTGGCTTCTGTAATAGATGCATCCTTGTCCTTAGTAGTGAAAAAACTTATTTCAATCTTACTTAATGAATATTTTAGTTTAATTATTATAGGGAGTGAGCTATTTATACAGTTAAATATAGCAGAGAACACATACTGGTGAAAATTAGGAATTTTATTTTCAATTTTCAAAAGTCTTCCACAGGTGAACGCAAAGTTTGTTACATTTTCAATATCAAGACAAATGGAAGCACAGGATGTAAAAGGAGTTGTATTACTTAAAATATTTTTTAAAGACTTCTTAAAAAGAAACCTTGATGGTTTACTAAAAGTACAAATCAAATTATCCTCATATACCAAATTAAAAATACTGTTCACTATTTTTTGAAAAATAACAAATTCTATGAGTCTAAAACACCTATGGTGCTGTTGACAAAGTGGTGGGGTTGAGTTAGGAATTTCTGTTGTCCTGGAAAACCAAACTTTGAGCCAGGCACAGTGGCACATGTCTGTAATCCCATTGGCTTGGGAGGCTGATGTAGAAGGAGCACAATTTCAGCCTTAGCAATTTCGCAAGGCCCTAAGTAGGAGCAAGACCTTGCCGCAAAGTAAGAACTATAAAGGACTAGGGATATAAGTCAGCGGTTAACCACCCCTGGGTTTAATCCCTGGTACAAAACAAACAAACAAACAAACAAAAAACCCCAAAACTTTGAAAATGTCTTGTTCTTACAGGCATAAACATGAAAAATAAATAAAGTGAACTATTCCACATAATTTCAGACATTTTAGATAACAAATAACATTACCATAATCCGATCACTGAATAATCTTTAAAGCATTAGAAATCAGGATTCATTGCAACTTAAAAAGAAAAAAAATTTTAAAGTTAAGGTAAAATAAGCTAAATCAGAATATAAACGCTGCAGGAAATATTACTAACTGTAATTTTATTTCTGTTGAAAGTTGCAAAAGTTGCATCATGATTTATTGTTCTCAGACACTCTTAGGTACTAAATCATCTAATAAGTTCTCCACATCATCCAAAATGACTATGAGATCGAAGTCAGTTTTTATGAGTATGACTACAAAAAGGTCTAAGGCTTTGCATGTAACTTGAACTAGATAAATTCTATCTCTTCATTTGTACCGGAGAAAATATCATTCTTATATACTTTTTACCTAAGAAGATAATTGTCAAAATGTGATTGCCCTAAAAGTAATTTTAGAGATATACAATTATAAGTATTATACTATTATGCAATAATTAAGAATCACTTTGTCCTCTGGTAAGCCAAATTATGTCTCATTACAAATATATTGCCTTTTCATTTCCATCAAATATTATGATTAACTAAATGCTTTTCCTACAATTCTAATAAACATGTATCTAAGGGATTATTTCATACATAGTACATAAAAAATAATAAGGTATAATATATTTCAGTTATGAATGCCGGTTACTAAGGGTCTAGAGGATGAAGTTATGGAAAATTTCTATAACTCACAAAGGCTTTACCTGTTGAGACTCCAAAACATTTATTTACAGTCCATTTATAAAACAAACTCATCTCTGCAGTTCCCAGAGAACCATATGAGAAACCTGAATATTTTAAATCACTTTCAGATATTTTTTCTTCAAGTAGGTCTTAACAGTAGTGATGATATCACTAGAATAATGGCAAAATAAATTTTAGAGAAAGAAGAATATTTGGAGAGCTTTCATACTGTTTTTAACTGATTTTAATAAAAGATGGAATTATACAAATATTTTCACTAGCTTAATTATTGGTAGTGAAAATAAGAGCCATAAATGTTCACATTAGATAAACATGTCCTAGTGATGAGACAATACCTACAGATTTGGGCACAATGAAATAGTCAATTTGAATTCTATATCATAGGATTCTCTTTGAGTTTTATTTGTTAATACTTTTAAGATTGTTTTCTCCTTTGCGTGGTCAGTTAAGATACTCCTAGAGTCCACTGGGGATAGTTGGTTTTCAGCTCAACGTGAGGTTCCTCTTCCTTTGCAACATTTATGTTCACTGCTCAAGTGGCTTCCACTACATCTTGTTATTTTTGATGTTTTTCATTTTTGAAGATTTCTACAAGTAAAGAAAAGAAAAGAGGGATCCATCAAAAATATGTATTGGATATATCCAGGAAGGAAACCGTTTGCTTTCAAATACTGTTTGTAAGACCCTCGCAAGAATATATGTCTTTTCAGAAAGAATTGGGAAACAAATAAGAAGAGCTAAAATGTAAAATAAAATAGATGGAAGAGATAAAAATGCTTGAGATATAGGGTAGAGATTTCTATGAGATAGGATATAATATTCTAAGTTTGTAAAGTGTTTATAGTCAAAAAGTGCATTTCTATGCATTCTAGTTTATCCTTGTAACAACTCTATTTTATGGATAATGGAAGGTAGGCCACAGTAAACTTGTGACCTGCCAAGCAAGCATAGGGCTAGTGAGGGATTGAAACTGATTCTCATCTTGAAATGTCTGATTCCAAGCCAACACTCTTTGGCTGTGGTCTTAGATCCATGCAACATCACACAAACCAAGTGGAGTTCTCGGAACTACAGCCTAGATCTGGACACGGAGAACTAAAAGTGAAGCTGAAAGTCTCAAACATAAGCTGCACTTCCTACAGCTCCCAGTTAACCTGTACGTAGACCTGACACTAACAGTCCTTGCAGACTCTCAAGTAGAGCACATAGAAATTCTGTCTTCAGATAAGTTCCTCAATCCCTTTCCACTATGGCTTTATGAAGCAGGAGGATTCGTGATTTAAAAAGCTAACAAACACTACAGTGGTCACGAGGCATAGAGAACCTGATTTCTCCAGCTATCTCCATTGTCCTAGAAACCTGTTGAGTGGTGGCCACTTGGACCTGGGATGGGAGCCCTCTTCAGCTTTTGCTCTGAGGCAGTCATACCAATGACAACCTTCTTTCCTTCCTTTTTCTTTCGTCTTCCTTTTTTCCCTTTCCTCTTATCTTGCTTCCTTTCTTCCTTTCTCCCAATTTCCCTCCCTGTCTTCTTTCTGTTTCCCCTCCCTTCCTTTCTTTTATCCTTTTAATTATTTCTCTGCCACTAATAGTAGTATAGTCTAAAGTAAGTTACTTGACCCTACGGGCCTCATTTCCTCCTCTCTGGAATCCCCAATAAAAGTGGAGTTCAAGAGAGGCACGCTGTTTCTCTCCTCTCCGAGAGGACTTGCTTTCTCTCCTGAGAGTGTTCTCTTTCTCTTTTCTTATCCCTTGATAAACGCTTTCTTGTTATACTGAGGGGGAAAAAAACAGGAGAGGGGCCGGGATAATAATGACCGTATTTTGGGGTTGATACAATGATTAAATCGGTCTATAAATACAAAGAGTCTAAAACCGTCTCAACAATGCTTAGTAATTTTTATGATGCAAGTAAAATGCAAAAACTAAATGTATAGCTTTGTGATTTCTGAGTTCACAGACTAATTGAAAAAAAAGTAGATGTCAAAATGCAAAGAAATAGAATTTCTCTAAACATCATTTTAGTTCTCCAAATGGCAAGGATGTATTTTCATTGTCAACAACATTCTTCTGTGCTAACTGGGGCCAGAGCCTGGCTGGTCAGTGGCTGATGGGGAAGATAACCTGGGCCCCGTGTTCCCTCCTGCTTAATTCCCTCTCTGCATGACCCCCAACTGCAGTCTTCAGATTTTGAGATCTTCTTTACATCACAAATATCAAGATAACTAGCCACTGTAGAATATACACTATAGATAAAAGAAACAAGATTTTTAGGCAGTATGCCCAGATTTAATTCCCACTTCTATCTGTTACTATCTTTAAGATATATATATCTTTAAAAAGGGATAAAAGCAGTATTTCTTCCTTCACAGTGTTGCTTTTCTTGCTGGGGGGAGATAAGGAGAAGTGGAGTAGATATGTTGCATCAGAAAGAATTGAAATCTGAGGACCTAAGTCTTACTCCTGAGTCTATCACTCAATGTCTGTGTGTTTTGAGGAATATCTGAATTTCATTTCGTTATTAGTGAATGAGGTTTGATAATAACTGAATAATCAAGTAGAACAAATATTAAATGAAATAGTGGATATGCAAGTGCTTTATAAAACATAAAGTGCTACAGAAATATTACCTGCTATTACCATCTCACATTCACATAAAATTATTATAGCCCTGTAGTTTGAAAGTTCCATCTGTCATCTTGACAGTTATTAGTCTTACTCTCCCTTGTCAATAAGCTGACTTAAGATAGTACATGTCAAGCAGAAAAACAGGAGGTGAGGAAATTAGAATAAATATGCTATTTCAAGATGAAATAATGGGACTTAATCAGGTGAACTTCAGAAGGAACTTTGTAAGTCACTCCCCATGCTTGAGCTGGCCCTGTCATTACCTGAGTGGGGATCCTCTAGGTAACATCCATGTTCTGGTAACCAGCTTAGTGGACATAGCAGAAGAATTCACATAGTATGGAAATCTGTTCCTCATTGCATGAACTTTCAAGAAAACTGTAAATGTGCAGGAACTGGTTTTTCTTACAATTATTTGTGTTTTAAAACCCAAATTTATTTGAAACCCTTATGTTTTTTGGCATTCATTATCCATTCTTTTTGAAAGGTTCCAAATTTAATCAGAGGTGATTTTTTTTACACTGAATTGGATATTTACCAAAAGAAATGCTTAGATGATGAATTAACTGAGCAATTTGGAGTCATATAGACTAAGTTCCTTGGAGAGCAAGCCAAATACTTCATCTTTAGAAGAACAGACTGAGTTGTATTTCATTTTTCTCTGTTAAGCATATAAGCTAAAGAAGTGTCCTTCAATAGTCAGAATATATTTCCTTGTAAAAAACAACCTGATTTTCTGTCCACAAAATGAAGTTATAATCATAAATCAAAGGGGTAGTTCTTTGAATGAGAAAACTGAAGTGAAAGAAAATCTCCATTTCCTCATACTTTAAAGGAACCAAGTTCAAGTGTATCTAAAACTGATTTGCATTCCCTTATAAAGCCTATGTTTCCTAAAGTGTTAATTTAAATCAATGCTTTTCACACCTTATGCTCCCTCTTGGGAACTTCGAGTGCCAGACTCCTAAAGTTGCTCACTCTGATGCAGAACAGTGAAACCTGCAGCCAGCCAGCCACCTCCTGTGTCTGCATTCTATTCTGAATACTTCATGAAATCTCTCCAACATTTTCAACTGGATTTCCATCCACCTTTTCCTATCTGTACCAACCATCTTCTTTCCTTTCTTTGATTCCTTTTGTAATGATATTGTTCTCTGAGTCTAAATAAACAAATGCTATGTGTTAATAGTACTTTATTCTCCCTCTCATTTGCAATGTTTAAGTGGATACTGTACTGAACAATGGTTCAGAGATGAATCATATTTGTACTCCTGGCAACTATTTTTGCTTACATTATTGCTTCCCAGAAAATACATTACCTGTCAAGTACAAAATTGGAGTCAGATACAAAATTATTTATTTATTCAAGAAATAGATATTGAGGGGCTGGAGCTGTGGCTCAGCAGTTGAAGCACTTGCCTGGCATGCACAAGGATCCCAGTTCAAACCCCAGCACCACATATACAACTAAGTGTTGGAGAAACAAAACCAGATAAATAAATAAAACTGACTCATTCTTTATCTTTCACTCTCTCAAAAAGAAAAAAAGAAAGAAAGAAATAGGTATTGAGAACCTATGGTTGGTCAGATACTTCCCTAGATTCTAAAAGTGGAGAAAAATGGTTAAAAAAAATTCCACCATTCAGATAGTGCCCTGATGTGGAGGAGGTGACCAATAATCAAAATAAAGAAAATAAATATAGTATATAGGTACATTTAAGGACATACGCATTCCCAGGAAAAGGGTTATAATTTCAGTGAAGGTGGTTATGGAAGGCACCACCAGAAGGTAACAACTAGAGGAAGGACTAAAGGAGACAATAGAAACATTGATTACTGTTGGTTTGGTAATGCTTTCCCCTCAATTGTATCTCTAAATACTTCTAATAAAAAAAAAAAAAGAAAGAGCTATCACTGGGGGAAGATCAAACCAATTAGAGAAAGAAGCCTATGAGCCTTCAGGATGGTGCTCCCTCGAGTTTTTGAGTCAGCCAGGAGACTAACCTAACTATAGCAGTGCAAAGGGGGAGAAGTGGAGAGGCCAGTGAGGACTCTGAGAGAAGACCATGATTTGATGAAGCTTCCAGCACGTTTATTCTGGCTTTTGTGTTGAGAATGGACACCATGGGACAAGGACGGAAACAAATAGACCAGCGGGAAAGCTCATACAAGAATCCTGAAGAGATGGTGTCTATTCACAGTGTGTAGTTTGAACTAAGTTGATAGCAGTGAGCTGGAAAAGAAATGGTCATATTGGAGACAGTGTTTGAAAATAAAGCCAATAGATTTTGAGAACACTAGAGAAGTGGTGCACAATTCTTTTATTGCTTTATTTTTCAAAGTGTGCTTCATAGATGCCCTGCATTAGAATTGCTTGAGAAATATGCTGAAATTGACTTCTGGTACACCTGGGGACCTCCAAATCAGACTCTCTCTAGAATAAAAGTTAGTAAGCTTTTTCTCTAAAAAAGCAAGATTATAAATACATGTAAGTACTTGTTGACTTTACTAATAGAGCATGGAAGTTGTCAGAGGCTATATGTAAATGAGTGAATGTGACTGTTTCAATAAAACTTTACTTATAGACACTGAAATTTAAATTTTCTGAGTATCAGAAATATAATATGATGTATATATTCTCTTTTTATATTTTCAACCATTTAAAAATGAAAAAAAAAAATCTTAATTCCTGGGCTTTAGGCAAAGAGGCAATGGCACAGTTTTGACTAAAAACACCACTCTAGAAAACAGATCCCAAAATAAGTATTTTTAATATGCACATTAAGTGATTTTAATGGACAAGAACTCTTCTGTGAAGTAGGCATTTTTACTCTAATTTTAAATATTCCAAAACAAAATTAGAAAAAAGTGCATCATTCTTTGAATTAGAATTCAATCCCAGTCTGCCTGGTCACAAAGCCTGCCTGCCTTCCACTGTACCCCACCACCTTATAGATATTCTCTCTGTGGATAATGATCCTGTCCAGTCACAGCCTGATCAGGAGGGAGAGTGAAAAGGAAAAGCATTGCTTTGCCTAGAGAACTCTTTTTTCCTTTCAATATGGTGTATGGTTTTGCTTTTGTAATTAACATGCTGCTGATGAGCGCTCCCATTGGTGAAGGCTGACCAGTAAGGTCTTCCATAAAGAAGCCAGCACTGCAGGAATTTGCAGGAAATAAATTAATCTTAAGGGGAGGAAGAGGGGCAAGATTGTCAGTACTCACACAATTGCCCCATAGGAAATTATATTTCACAATTGTTCAAACATTAAAATGACTGTGCTTCTCCCTCCAATACATTCATAAAGCATTCAAACTTCTGAGAGGAGGGTTGCTATAAGACCAAGAGCAATCTTATAAAACCTTACTTTTAAAGTGACAGTAAGTATGTTTTACCTAAGATAGCACTCCTTAAAAATGTAAAGGGAATTCTATTAATATCATTATTTTATCAGAAATCTACATTGATTTTAAATGGAAGAAACAACAACCTCTCACACAGATTATGAATAGCAAGAAGTGAGGAACTTAAAGGCTGAAAACATAAAGAAAGGGGTTAGTACATGGAGGCTAATCACACTGATTTCATTTGTGAACATTGGATATGTTGGATATGGTATATAGAAATGCCACACTGTAACCTACAAATATGTACAAAATAAAAATTAATTAAAATTATAAATAAATAACAAAAAGAGAAGTATAATTTGTTCCAGCAATAAAAAATAGTATAAAGATGTACCAAATTTTTTTATCCATTATTTGAAATGACAAGAGTTCCAATCTTTATCATAAAAATAACGTGGGACTTATAACTCTATTTATAATAACACTGAATTATAGCGTTGTTCCTTTATTAAAACTGAGAAACCATAATGTGCTTTATGATAATGTTATAAAAATACCTGAATTTTGATAATATGTAATCAGTTAGTCAATTAGGGTCTTTGATGTGGATACCCACCTTGTGTAATTCACTAGTCACAAGACAGAACTGACATACATGATTTTGGTATGAGATGTCCCTTCAAATTTCCTGTGTTTTCTGCTGAATATTGAAAGCTAAAAATCATTAGATTATGAAAGTTGTAATTTAATGATAGTTTAAATGGGTAGACTGGGTGGTAACTATAGGGAATTGGGGCATAACTAGATGAGGTAGGTCACTAGTGGCATGTTCTGGAAGGGTTGTTCTTCCCTACAGCCCCTTCCCCCACCAGGCTTCCTGAACCCATGGTGAACTAAGTGGCCTCTGCTGTGTCCTTTCCCCATGATGTACTGCCCTACTTTTGGCCCAGAGCCACGGTGTCAGCAGTCTATGTCAGAGTCTATGTGGACTCTGAAACTGTGAATTCCAAATAAACTTTTCCTCCTCTAAGTTTTACTTGTCAGATGTTTTAATTACAGTGGCACAAAGCTGGCTAAAACAGAAATTGGTACTGAGAAATGGTGTTGTAGCTGTGACCAACTAATCATGTAGCTCAGAAACCTTTGGAAATGGTTTGCAGAAGAAATTTGGAAAAGTTTGGAAATACAGGTTGGAAAACCCTTAGCATGTTGTAATCAGAGCTTAATGGGCAATTCTGGAGAGAGCTCAAACAACCAGAATGCAGATAGGAGTGCATGGAGACTATGCTAATGAAATTTTAGAGGGAAATGAGGACTCTACTGGGAATTGGAGTAGAGGCTATTTAATGTTATAGTCTGGTTTAAAAAACATGTCTAGGGCTGGAGTGGTGGCTCTGTGGTTACAGCGCTTACCTGGCATGCACAAATATGTGGGTTTGAACCCCAGCACCACATACAAAACAAAGTGTCAGAGCAACCAAAGCCACATGAAAAAACTAAATAAAGTTGATTCTCTCTCTCTCTCACTCTCCCTCTTTCTTTAAAAAAAGAAAAAGAAAAAGAAAAAAAAATGTATGCTTTGCCCTTGTACTGAGATTCTATGAGTTTGAATTTAAAAGTGATGAAATGGGCTGGAGCGGTGGCTTAGCAGTTATGGCGCTTGCCTGGCATGCTTAGGTATGCGAGTTCAAACCCCAGTACCTCGTACACAACAAAGTCTCTGAGCAACATGAAAAACTAAATAAAGTTGTTTCTCACTTTCTCTCTCTCTCTCTTTCTCTCTATCTCTTTAAAATAAAATAAAATAAAAATAAAAGTGATGACATAATCTGGTGAAGGAAATTTCAAGGCAGTGGCATAGATATCACTGGCAGTTTTTGGCCAGTTTGCTGTGAAAATTGAGAGCAGAATGAAGAGCCAAAGGATTTTAAAATCTTGTCATTTAACTAGAAAAATACAGGTAAAGCTGGGGCTAAGGAGCTATGCTTGTTGAAGAGATTATAATTCCTAAAGAGATGCTAAGTACTTTGCCCAGAAAAACCAAAAACAGATGCCTTGAAGGAATCTCAGGAATTTGCAAGATCACACCCATTACAGACAGGCTCCAGGGTACACAAAAGAAAAGCCCTTTGAGAGGAGATCAGAAGATCACAGAGACAACTTGCTCTCACAGAGGGGCTTATAAGTTGTTTCACCACACTTAGCTGTCCAGGCACTCAGAGGCCACTACAGTTATGAATTCAGGGGGCCCAGATATTGTGTAAACTGGCAGCAGACCTTGGTATCATCCACATGATGCTGGCTCCTCAGAGATGCTGGATGCTAGAGTTAAGAGGTCATTATGAGTTATGAAAGTGAAGCCAAAGTTGGAATGGAGACCCCAGGAACTAAATGATGCTAGTAATGTGAACAATCTACTGGTAAAAGCTGCTGAGTGTGGAAATAGCCAGGCTAAAAGCAAGCCCATGTGCCCTGTAACCAGCAAGACCAAATGGGAAGTGGTGCCCAAGCCACTGTGAAAGCACACTGAGTGTCCATGTGTTCCAGTCATGCACAGTGTTTCTGGACCTGTTTGTCTGGCTGAGTTTTGGTCTTGCTTTGGCCTCTTCCAATTTCTGTTTTAGTCAGCCTGCAACACTATGTATGAAACATTATGCTTCCCATTACATAAGTAAAATCTGAGGTTTATATTAGATATTTAGGTTAATCGAAAACGCAATGAAGTATTTCTTAACATTCCCAAAGATCCATTCTCTATTCTGTAACTTCCTCCCACCCTCCTCTCACATGTTGAATTTCCCCAAATAAGTAAGATCCTTTATGTGGAGAATCACATGTATGTGAATCATACCTAGAGATGAGACAGTTTAAGCCCAAGAATCTCAGCACGTTTTAATATCAGAAGAGGCCATTGAATCAAAAGCTTTCAGAACTGACAGAGCATGGAGATTACCTGGCATACCCCTTGGTTTGATGAGGTAAGTAAAACTCAGAGAAAGGAAATGACTTGTGAAAAGCCACACGTTCAGGTTTCGTCAGAGCTGGGACTAGATCTTAGGGTGCTCTGTTTGGTTTTCTGGCCCAGCATCCACCTCATTGATTGACTAATTTATGAAGAACAAGTACAGGCAAATTTCATCTAAAGACTTAGGATAATTCAAAAAAGTTAGTTGAAGCTTCAAAAGGAAAGAAATTTCATTAGAGAACATGAATCAGGAGAGCATAAAGTTTGCTTGATAGAAAGTATTTATTTAGGGCAAAAAAAAAATAGGCATATTTAAAAGATCAGACTTTCTGGCAAAGATTTCGGTTTCCAGAGTGACACATAAGGAGAGGAAAATTAAAATGGCCCCTATTTAGCCAGGAAAATCACCAGAAGCAATTGCAGTAATTAATGAATGACCCACATAATAACCAGATCGTCCTCATAACTAAACAATAATCTTCTTATACCAAATGACTTTGCCCTTGGCTGAAGGAAGCCAACTTGTACACAGTCAAGCCCTCCCTCAGGGACAGCTGCATGGTACGATTGACTGACGCAGGGGGTATACTGGCCTGCCCCCAATTTAGGACAACTCTAAAGACCCTTGTCTAATTTCAAGCTCCCTCTGGAAATTTCCAAGGTCTTTGTTGTAACTATATCAAGATTCATCTTTTCCCTTTGCTCAGATATACTTCTGTTACTCTGCCTCTGTTTTTCTCAAAAACACATTCCAATCAACTTTCCATGTGTAAATCCACCCAGGGAGCTAGATATGCAATAAACAGCTTAATGTAAACATTTCCACTCAACATATGTTATCTACTAAAAATAGTTCTTAAGCTGATTAAGTAGAGAAACCCCGTGCTTTCCTGAGATTTTGCTGCTGAGATAAGACAGTCAGAGTCCATTAAAGGGAATCAGATCATCCATGCATCTCCAATATTTCTTAGTCTCATAAATTAGTAATGTTGCCAAAGAAGGTTTCTCATTCCTTCCCATGTCTGTAGCATTATCAAAGACCATAAAATTTCCAAGAGGATATAGTTCTCAAAGAAAAAAGCAAAAATATGCTGAGACTCGTGGACTGTGAGTTACAACATGAAGGGACTATAGCCAGCACTTTGCAGAGATACTGTTGGGAAGCAAAGTTGTCCTTACCAACCAACTCACAAAAATTCAGTAGTTAAGTACTACAGCAATGATTTATTGGAGTTTATCATATAATTATACTAACTTTCACCTATTTGAAACAAAATAATCTTCAAAATAGTCTGTGGTGTAATATGAACCCAATTTGACAAATAAGACATATTTTAGCAACTTGCTCATGATCATAGTTAGCAAATGGAGGAGACAAAATTTAGACCTACAATTCCCAGTTCAAACTTCAAAGGTCTGAACTTTGCCCTCATGTCCCTTATTCATGTTACTTTCAGAGAAGTGTACTCTTATTTATGCACTAAACCATATGTAGTTAATGATAATGTTCCTAAAGTAGGATGTAAGCAACAGTGATCACCAAAAGTCATCAGAGTGAATTAAGTTCCCAAAGAAGAAGGTCGTCAAGATATGGTGAAACATTTTCATTCATTTCTTAGCAAAAAAGGTTGGGTCTGACAGCACTGGTCTGCAGTTAGAGTTTATTATACTTCTGGCTGCAATGGAATCAATTGTCATTACACAATTCGGCTGTTAATAGAAAGCCCTCCTTGTTGCTTACAGGGAATATCTAGATGAAATTTTCCCTTTAGTAATTACTAGATACATATTTGTAAAGTTTCTATCTCATTTAACTCAAAGAATAGATCTGAGTATCCAGAAGGAGCAAGATCAGAAAAATTGCACCCCTATCTAAATTACGTTTTTAAAATTTTTGTTCTTTTTAGTATCTGATACCATATAAAGTTTCTATACCCACCATTCTCACCAAAAGTGAAATTTAGGAAATGATCAACTCATGTCTCAGCATTAAAAAACAAGGAAAAGCTCAGAAAACCCCTTATTTCATTTGCATATTCTGAACACAAAAGACACCACTATATATTCAGAGATGAACTATTGACACCAAGAAAGACAAATATTAAGTATGAATTCAATTAGTCTTTTTAAAAAAAAAAATGAAAGTACATATATTATATTATATGAGGTAAAAATAAAGCTTAAAATTTTGATTTTTGGTTCTTCTTTACTTTTATATTTTGTATATGTAATTGTCACAAAATTTTAAATCATAATGAAGAAAGATTCTGTAATTTATTGCATTTGAAAGGGGAAATAAAGTAAAAATATTGCTCAGATGTGCATATAGGGTAATTTCTAAGTAAATGCATGTTGAAATTATCCTAAGAAAAGAGATTTCATTTTACTCTTTTGAATAAAGTTAGGAAATCTCACTTGCTTAGAGTCATTGCTTTAATTCCAGGTCTATTTGTCCTTAAAAACATCACTTACAGGCACATGTTGAAGGCAGGTGCTTCCCTGGTTTGTGACATACTCTGCATTATTCACTCAGAGTGCAGAGCCAGGGCCTCTGCTGTAGTCTCCCAGAGATGCACACACAAGGAAAGATGAGATAACAAGTTTCCCTGTGATTGAAACAAAATCTTTGATCTCAGGAATTGTGTTATCTGGTATTTTTTAGGATCCATAATCTTGAAGAAAAAAATCGTTTCCAATGAATTAATAATGGCTTGAGACTCAACACGTGGCAGCAATTTTCTCCGCTGAGGTTGTTTCTTTTATAGTCACACTTGATTAGTATTTGAAATGTGGAGGAATTGCAATATGCATGGTTTTCAAAGTCCTTTACAGAATTTCATTTTTATCACTCAGAGAGAGTCAATGAAAAGGTAATAAGAAAAGCTCTATGGGATATTTTTATAGGAGTGTCAGAAGCCAATAAGCTAACTACATAAAAGAACTCAGATTGTACAGACAGAGTTTGGAGCTGAGACACTTCAGAGACTTTGTATCTGGTATTTTGACTTTTACATGTCCTTGGAGAAAAAAAAAAGTGTGCTAGCTACAAAACCAAATAAGGAGGGAAAAGGAACAAACTGTATGCTTAAGAATAATTACAGTTTCTATTTTCCTTCAAACTAAATGTGAAGTTTCAAAGATGAAGTGTATTAGAAACTGAGTTGGTTTGGTGTATCTAAAATATTGCCAGAAATGAAAATTCTTATTTCCTTGCTAACTCATCTCAGATTTGCACCAAATGGATGTTAGTCTGGGTTGCTTAATTGAATGCTAGCAACTTCTCCACAAGTCCATTCATTCTTGTTTTGCCCTCAGTAGACAGGAAGCAAATAAGATTATCATCTCTATAAATGAAACTACCATAATTCAAGTCTACATTAAATTTCTTATCTGATGCTTTTTAAGATTAAAAAATCTCAATTATTTTAACCTCTTTTTAAGTCAGGAATCTTTCTTCTTCATTCTTCTAGCAAAAATGTCAAAATATTATTTTCATCACAATAGAAATAATCTTAAAAGAAAATACTTCCTCGGCAACAAGGAAATATGGGGGGGGGATCTAAAAGTGGAAAATAATGAATAGTCGGATCATTACTGTGACTGTTCAGAATCATGCTGCACTGAAAGCTTCATTTCAATGAGATTTTCCAGGCAGGGAAGTCACTTTGACTAAGCCATGTATTCCAAACAAAATGGTAGGAAGACTCCGTAGATTGTGCCTTTCTCAGATAGCAGTTGAAACTCCCATGTTGCAACTTAACTGACCTGTAGCAACGGTGGCGCTCTCTACTGCAGTGGTGTTCGCTTGCTCTTCTCTCTTTTCACATCAGCCAAATCATTCTGACAACCAACTGGTTCCTTTGAATCCAGGCCAGCTTTATTTGAGTGAAGTTTCCTGGATACGTCTATGTGGTGACTCTGAAATGACACCAACCAGCGTGATTGATTTCACAAGTAAATTATCAGTCCAAAATAAGTGCTTCCCAGAGATACAACAAGGATGACCATTTATCATATGGCTAGTCATTTCTGTATGTCTCAAAGAGAATATTCTATATGTCAAAGCAAATTATAAATTATATGTTCCTCAATATATTTTGATAATTTAAGTGTAGAATCTTTAAGGCAATCTAAGTGACTAGAATAATAAGTTGTTCTAGGCACAGAAAATCATCTTCACAGACTTTGTACATATTACTTTTTTCCTTATGAAGCTTAGAAAATAGTTTTGATCTAGAACTTTTTTACCCAGATTAATTTTTATAGTCAAACAATTCAGCATTTTGTTATATGTTACATAGTATTTAATGAAAAGTTCCAAAATTACACATATTTTAATCAGCATCCTGAAAAGCTGACAAAATTTTCTATTCAATTTAAGAATAATATTTCATCATAAAAATGAATTAAATTCATTATATAAAATTCATTATAAAAATGAATAATTAAGGCACAGTGTTATGGTTTGAATGTGAGGTGGGCCTCAAAAACTCACGTGTAACAATTCAAGAAGGCTAAGGTGAAATGATTGGGTTATAAAAAGCCTTAAACAATCAGTGAGTTAATCCCTATGGGGATTAACTGGCAATTGCAAACTGGTAGGATTTGGCTGGAGGAGGTGGTGGGTCACTGGGGACATGCCTTTGGGGTACATATTCTATATCTGGAGTGGAGTTTCTCTCTCTGTTCTGCTTCCTGATGTGAGGCCTTGAGCTCTCTGTTTACTGGAGCCAAGCCTCCAGCCATGATGTTCTGCCTCAGCCCCAAGGAATGGAGCTGGCCTTCCATGGATGAGACCTCTGAAACTGTGAGCCCTAAATAAACCTTTTCCTCCTAAAATTGTTCTTGTCAAGTCATTTATTCGCAGCAGCAAAAAGATGACTAAAACACAATGCCAATTGTCCCTATAACTCATCTTACACATAAGAGATATGACAGTGCTTAACATTCGACTGACACATTTTATACTTAAAAAGAATCATCCAATAGGAACCCAAATTGAAGACCTAAATAGGAAATTAAGTGTAGGAACTTTGATTTATGCCCAAATGCAGACTAGAAGTTTATCACTTTGAATGTGATTATAAAAATTTGAAGATTTATAGTCAAAATTAGCCAATCAATTTTTGCCATCCACATTAGTTATTTTGTCTCACTAAAGGATAGAATAATGAGGAACTTTTCTCTAAAGCTCCTTCTACAGACTAGTATAGCATTAAATTAATTAAAGATTGATTTTATAAAATCAAAGGCTTTTAAAGCTTGGAAAGGGCAAATAAAGAAATTAGAGTCTAGTGTGATTAAATAATTCACCCATATTAACAAAATGAATAATGTCAAGCCTCAGGGATTTGTCTCCTGACCCTAAGTACAGTGCTTTCTGTCATCCTATGATCTGCTCAGCTTTTCCATGCAGTGGACTCATTGCACCGATGGGCCCAATTCTCCACTGTCTCTATCCATGTTCTTTACATGTAATTTTGCAGTGTCATTTGACTGAATTTTGTCTTGCCATTGGCTTCTTCTATACCAACAGAAATGGAGGTTTAAGAGATGCCTGCACGATTGGTTTTGCTCATGCTTGTATTTCCACTAAACCACAAGAGCACCTCATGTGTAGACCAGCCTCCTGGAGGTTGAGCTTGAGACGGAGCCGAGTTAAGTTCCTCATTTGTCCAAGGTGAGGCAACAGGCAGCCAGAGGAGCCCTAGACATTTGAGCAATACCAGCCCAGATCACTGAAACCAACTCAGTTCAGCTCAACCTCACAGCCTCATGAATTCAGTAAGTGTGATTCAGGCTCTATGCCATTAAGATTTTCTGGCGGCCATCCAGTATTGCATGATGGTAGGTAATTGGTGCATTCAACAACCAATTGTCTATAGTATCCCAGGCACTGGGTGTGATGTGAGAATGCAAATATAAAAATAATATAGTTTAAGACTATAATTTGTTCAAATATAACTTCTTAAATGTTTAAGCAGAGGATTAAAAGAGTGTGGGAAATTATTTGTAGATAATTCTGAAATTATTCTTCTAATGCTAAAGTATATACTATTGATACTACCAGTACAACTCAAAAGATCAGGTATTGAATGTGGATATTATGTAGAATTGAACCACCACACTTTTTTACATTTGACTTATCCACAGCCAACAGAAAATTCTTTCAGCCAGCATGAATTTTAAAATTTATTGTCAGACATACATATACCACACAGATAGAAGAAAGAAGTAGATTCAACCAATATTTAAGTACTCTCTTGAGTACTTAATCTTGAATTAAATATCTTTGGAAAATATACTAATTTCAAGTTATTAGATAGGTATTAAATGATAATTTCATAGCACTGAGCAATAAACTAGACCATGTAAAGTATTTAATAACTTCATATCAAATCCACGTGATAATATTAAAACACTGAGGGAAAATCTAACAGTTAATGTAAATTATGTGTCTTATACTCCAGAAATCAATAAATAGTGAATTAAGAAACAGTGTATTTTGCACCTCAAAGACAGCAAATATTCCCCAAGTGATCAATAGAAGCTGGAAAAGTTAAAAAGATAATAATAATAACCAAAGGGAGATCAGTAGAAGAAAGGGAGCAGGGGATGGGAGTAGGTGAGGAAGAGGAGAAGTGTTGGCAGGGATACTGACCAAATCATGCTGCTGTAGTGTGTGCATGTATGAATATGTAACAACAAATCCCATCATTATTTACAACTCTGATGCACAATAAAAATGTGGAAAAACATTTAAAAATCCTTAAACTTAAACCTTTCTCATGAAAGCCCAATGAGAGAAAATAACCACTTGATTAGAATGGGTCAGTTATTACAAATGTCCCGTGTTTCTTGGTGCAAATCTCTGGCAGACTGGGCATTTACAAAGCTGCTAACTCTTTCACACTCTTTCATCTTGTTTACCGTCTCAGGCCCTCCTCCCACTTCCCAGCATCTCCACATCATCTTAGCTGTTTATTCTCTGCTTCGAGTAAAATTCTCTGCACTCCAGCCTTCATTGCCCAAGTGCTGACCATTATCTCCAGTTCTCTCCCTTCCCTCAGCTCTTTTCCAGCGCTCAAATTCTTCCACTGTGCCTTTAGAACTTTGTCCCAAGGCTTTCGTACTTCACTTTCATAACATTGTCTCCTCCACCTTCTTACTAATACCCTCTTCTCCACTGAAAACATCCCTTATCCTCAAATGATGATGACTATTCTTCTACATCCTGGTAACCCTCAGGTTCGTGATCTTAAGTGCTGGCAACTGCATCCTTACCTCCTTGCTCCTTTGATATTACAATAATGTTATTCAGCTTTACTTATGATAAGAAAATACCTGGGAAAATTAGATATAAAGAAAAATGTTTATTTGTCTTCACAGTTTTGGAGGTTTCAGCCTGTGATAAGTGGCCCTATTGCTTTTTGGATCTGTGATTATTTAGTTCTAAAACTTCAATTTAGCCTGTAATCAGTCAGACTTTATCTTACTCTGTCTCCAGCAGCGTCTGACACATTTTGTTGTTACCCCTGTCCTTGGCTTCTGATGTTCTTCCCATCACTCTGAGTACTCATTCTTACTCTCCTTTGCTGGACTCATCTCCTTTTTCCAAATATGAAGCATTAAGAGTTCTCAAGGTTTTGCTATTGACCCAGTTTTATTTTCATCATCCCTAGAGAAATTCAACAATCACATGACCTAATTTCTCATCTATATGTTTATGACATGTTTATGTTTAGAGCAGGGATGGAGATTCATGAAATGGGATGAGGGTGACATGGGCTTTTATACATGGTACATACTCTGGACTCCAACTAATGTCCTTGCCACTCCATAATCCCATCTCTCTTCCTTCCTGTCTTAAGGTTTAGGTATTTCATTTACCTAGAATATTCTTCAATTCTTCCCCCCTTAATTTTACTAAGTCTTGTGTTTCAGCCAGTTTTCCCTAACCTTGTAAATTTTAGACGGAACTCGATTTTCTGTTTGAGTACCTTGTGTTGTAATGCAATTTTCACAATTACAATCAAATACTACCTCATTTAGTGTTTAATATATATCTCCCTAATTAAATTATTAAATCCCCACCTCCAGAGTAAAGACTATACCTGCCCTGTTCACAGCCCACAGTTTTTATCTCAGTTTTTAACTATTGTAAGTTTTAAATAACTACATATTAAATAAATGGATAAATTCACAAATCAATTATGGACTTCATTTCTATGACATATTTTTGGGGAGATACCAGGAATTGAACCAAGGGGTGCTTACCCACTGAGACACATCCCCAGGCCTTTTTATTACTTTTTTATTTTGAGACAGAGTCTCACCAAGGGCCTTGCTAAGTTGCGGAGGTTGGTTTTAAACTTATAATCCTGTTGCTTCATTCTCCCAAGCCTCTGAGATTACAGGTGTGCACCACTGTGCCCAGCTCTATGACATATATTTTTAACCAGTTATCAATGACTGCTATGTATTTATATGTTATTCATATAAACAGACTTGGTTTATAACCTAAGAGTATTACTTATTACATAGATGACAGGCACAGATATTTTGCCAAATTTTATCCATAAAAACACATATTTCAAATCCTGTGCTTTGAAATAAACTTATTATTGCAATCATTGCAAACACTATAGTTATCTAATACTCCATACATCTTTAATTCAAATTACAGTGGACAACTATTGATGGAAGTTATAAATCACAATAGTGGTTGTTAGAAAAAGTGAGAACTGAGAGCCAAGTGTGTTGGCTAGACATGAGTGAACCTGCTGACAACAATTGAATAATTGTCAATTGATAGTTTTGAAGAAACAAAACTATCAGTCACTGTTTTAATGTCAAGTCTTCAACCTGCAGGAAAGGCCCAAAGGAAACTGATAAAATTAAAATATGTACAAAGAATGGATGGGAACATAGATAAATCTGAACTGGCCTTTGCAATCACTCTATAGTTGTACTGAATTCTATGTAATTTCCATTTGATTAGTCATTAGAAATGAGTCTTTAGGATCCTGTCTGCTAATATAAATTGACTGTTAAAATATTTTCATGTTAATCTCAGCTTGCAGTTTCCATGTTGTTTTAGAGACCCTGCTAAATAATGATCTAATTACAAAGCACTAAATGTAAGTCTTATGAACAAAGAAGGGAACAAATAAACATTGCCCTTCAAAATATGTTAACCCAGGGGCTGGAGTGGTGGCTCAGTGGTTACGGCACTTGCCCAGCATGCACAAGTACATGGGTTCAAAGCCCAGCAACCCATGTACACAACTAAGTGTCAGAGCAACGAAAGCCATGTGAAAAACTCAATAAAATTTGATTCTCTCTGTCTCTCTCTCTCTCTCTCTCACTGTCCTTCTCTCTAAAAAAATATATATATATGTATATATTATATATATATATAATATATATATATATGTTAACCAGATATCCATTAATAAAGAATCAAAAGATTTCATCAAATTTTATACTTAAGGTAATTTTGTTGAATAAAATCATCCTTTTCCAAACAATTTTTTTGAGATTCCCATTTCATGATTATATTTCTTTATGCCCCTTCTCCCCAAAGGCCAACAGGCTTGCTTTTCCTGAGAGAACTATGCAGGACCTGTCTTGGGCGGGGATGAAAATATTATTCATACTTAAAACAAAATGAAATATCCCAGATAATGTACATTCCTTTTCACTTTGTGAAAATGCAATCCTCTTCTGACTAAAAAAAGGAACCTCCTTCTCTGCTTATATAAACAACTGTTCAGTTCCACAGCCTGCACTTTTTCACTTCAGAAAGTAAATTTAAGTGATACTTAGAAGAAATTTCAAATAACATTTGAACAAATTTTTCATTAACTAACTTTCTTTCCAAGAACTAAATTTGACTTAAAACAAGAACAACAGAGTAATTCAGAGACTATACATTACATTAAAATAAAGGAGGATAAAAAACTAATCACAGAACTCTATGCTTGCTGTGCATATTTAACTATCATTCCAGCAGAAAATGCACTCCTGTGTATAATGTGTGTTCCCTCTGTGTGTGTAGGTCTAGGAGGTAGTTTTTGTTATTGTTTTATTATTATTATATGATTGAATTACCACAAATAATTTAATAATTTTGAAGATTATTAAGTTTTTTTTTTTAAAGAAAAAACCTAGTGAGCAGATACATGCTTGAAAGAGCTGACGTTTCTATCTGCCTTGCCCTTTGCTTGGGTCCTAGAAGAAGCAATAGACCTATAAAGAAGAAAGGTGCTTGTAAGGAGCAAGGTGGAGGCTGAGCAAGATCCTCTGGCAATCTCTCCCCACAGATCCACCAGGCTGAACAGCTATTCTGCCACCAAACTACATTAATAAGGGTTGAGGAAATCAGGTGAGAGTCCACAGTGCCTGCTTTTATCATAACTATTGTATTGAATAAGCCAGGGAAAAAGAATCGCCTGAGCTTGCCCCTTTCCTAACTTTAAGCAGCCCAGCATGAAAAGAGGTACCTCCCTCTTGGGGATGGGCAAGAGAATGAAGTCAGAGCCTTAGACTCCAAGCCTAGTAGCAGGCCCAGGATGGTGAAATCCAGTGCTGGACAAAGTCCTCCTTCCAGGCCAATACTTGTGAACTCTGGACCCCCGGCATTGCCTTAAACCAGAGGACTGACTAACACCTTTCCCCCAAAACTAAATGTCAGAGTGAGGAGTGTGACTTCCCCTGCTGGGGAGCAGAGCACAAAAGCTAACATAAGGCTTTGTCTCAGAGTCAAGGGTCAAGCCCAACAGAGTGAGACCCAGCACCTGGTACAAAATGTAAGTAATTATGTAAGGAGGCCAGAATTCACAGAGTCTCTAGACAGTTTGTCATGAGGCACAGAACAGACCCAAGGTTTGACAGACCTTTAGTAGACCTGGAGCAAACCCACTTTCCTCCTGAGACTATGCAGGTTTCTGTGGCTGAGACACAGGTTAAGCTGAACATTGGTTGACAGGTGACTCTCCATATACTTCTCCAAAACTCATGCAGAACAGCTATTAAAATCTAATGCTGGGCAGATCCTCACAGCCTCCTAACCTAGCCCTGCCTGTGGATGGGTCTTCCAGAACAGCTCCAATGCCAGAAAAAGATAAACAGTCATGCTCCAGGCTCTGCCGTCCCAAGTTGCGGAAGTGTTGGAGAAGGCTGTCCCTGGCTACTTGAACTGATGGTAAGCTGGGTCCATCCTGGGTCTCACAATCACAAGAACCTACACAATATCAATGATACACTGAGGTCCATGTCCCAACTTACAATGGCATAGCATGGATCAAGATCCCCATTCACTGGGGTAGGAAAGTGTACAAGGCATAAGACCTTGGCTTGGAACTCAGTTCTAGACTGTTGAAACTTAACTCTGGACAGATCCTCTCAGTCTCCAGACCCAGTCCTGCCTATGGATGGGTCCTCCAGAGCAGTTCCAATGCCAGGGAAAGATATATAGTCCCAGTCTATCAGACTTCCACTCCAGTTATCATCTCCTGTGATGGTTTCAGTTTTAGGAAGCTCAAAGCATTATGGACATGATTCCTAATCCAGTATTGTGCTGGTGTTGATGGACTGTGGGCTCATCATGACATCTGTGTGACAGCTTGGTGGTTTTAGTGTCCATAGGTGTGACATAGGTGCTTGGGTTTGGTGTATCCACAGTGATTCTATTCAGATCTGTGGTGCCAAATCCTACAGTATCAGACCACATGCTGGTAACTACAGATCCTGCATCTGGGCCAATGGTGACCCCCGAGAGTGGTTGTGTGGATAGAATACTATCTCGAGATACTCTCCTGTTTGCTTCTGAAGAACACACCAACAGTGTATTTGGAACTAACCTGGGACTGAATTCCCCTTTATTACTGAAACAGTGGCAACACACCAGCAGCTAACTCCACCCTAGGTAGCTTCCGGTGCTGGAATACTGGAAGTGACAAAAGGATTGGTGATAATAAGCATTCTTCTCAGAATTTATGAAGCATAGGAATGCAAAGATGTTTCGACATACACAAATCAATAAATACAACACACCATATCAATAGAGTGAAGAACAAAACCACATGGTCATCTCAATTGATTCAGGAAAGTAATTTGATAAAATCCAACATTCCTTCATGATAAAACTGCTGAACAAACTGGGAAACAAGGAACACATGTCAATATAATAAAATTCATTTATATTAAGCCAATAACTAACATATTATGTTAAATGAGATGACTGAAAGCTTTCTAAGATCCTGAAAAAGACCAGGATGTCTGTTTTTACTACTTTTATTCAACATAGTGCTGGAATTCCTGGGAAGACCAATTACACAAGAAAAATAAATAAAGGGAACGTAAAAAGGAAAACAAGTCAAACTGTCACTGTTTGCAGATGATGATCTTTGATATTAGAAATACCCAAAACTACCACAAAATCTACTAATACTGCTGAAAGAATGCAGCAAAGTCACAGGATACAAAATCAACACACAAAGATTAGTAGTGTTGTTATATGCCAATACAAAGTATCTGAAATAGAAATCAAGGGAGTAATTCGATTTATAATAGCCACAATAGAACCAAGTAAATAATAGCTAGAAATAAATTTAACCAGAGGCAAAAGATCTCTCCAACAAAAATTGCAAAGCATTGATTAATTAATTAAAAAGAGAACATTTAATTAAATTAAAGAGGACATAAAAGGCGAAAAGAACCCATTTTCATGGATTAGATGAATTGAGTATTATAACATCCATACTATTCATAGCACTCTGTAGATTTAATGAAATCTCTACCAAAATACCAATGAGATTCTTCACAGAACTAGGAAAAAAAATACTGAAATTTATATGGAACCACAAAATAACCCAAATGTCCAAAGTCCTGTGAGCAAAATAAACAAAGCAGGAAGCATTATACTATCTACTTTCAAAACATACTGCAAAACTGATGTCATTAAAACAGCATGTTACTGCACAAAAACAGATTTATATCCTAATGGAACAGAAAAAAGAGCCTAGGAATAAACATACATTACCTACAGCCAATTGATTTTTGACAAAAGTGCTACAAACACATCAAAGAAAGGACAGTGTTTTCAATAAAAAGGTGCTGGAAAAATTGGATATCTACATACAAAAGAATGAAACTAGAAGCCTACTTTTTTGCCAGATACAAAGATCAGTTCAAAATGGATTAAGGACTTAAAAAGGGCAAGACCTGAAACAATGCAAATACTAGAAGAAAACAGGGGACTACTTGAGGATGTTGGAAAGGACAGGAGGTTTTTGGCAACAGAGTAGGAAACAAAAGCAAAAATAGACAAATTGGATGGCACCACACTAAAAAGCCCCTGCACAGCAAAAGGAAATAGAGTGCAGAGACACCCCCGAACAATTAACAATTCTAAAAAGAAAGATGCCTCTATCTACTTTCTTGGTTGCGCTGATAAGAGATGACAGTCTAATATCCCAGCCCTTCAAGGACATCCTCTTCCTTCTGGCTAGGACTATATCCCGAAAAAAAGCTGTTTCTGCCAGGATTAAGAATCTGGTCACGTATCATCTATCAACGATCTTACCATGTTCTCTGGGAAAGAAGTCCTTCATTTTCTATTAAGTCTATTTCAGATCTTCACTTTCAAGGACATATTTCAAGAACACATTATGTATTCAAATAAGATATTGCCACTACTTATATTGCAGTTATATAATTCAGTTGTGTCTTTTCTATTTTCTTTGCTGAAATTGGGAAGAGGGTAATTTGATTCCTAGAATTCCCAACATTCTTGTTTAATGTTGATTTGATCACTCTCTTGGGAAAAATCCTAACTTATAAAGGCAGGAAGAAACTAATATAATCCCACACTTTTTATGATTAAAAAAAACTTCATAATTTTTTTGCCTGTAGTACTTTGGTGAGACTTCACAACCTTCCATCAAGCTTAATTAATTTTTCTTGCTACTCTAATGTTCTATGAATTTAGCCAAAGATGAAATGGACATTTGAAATAAATGCTTATTCAAGATTTTTTAAAATAAGGCCTCAATAGATAACTAATCTAGACATTATTATATTTATATTTATATATTTATACTTATATATTTATATATTTATTTATTTATATTTATATATTTATATTTTATTATAAAAGGGATAAAGAAGTCTTGCTGCCTTCAAAGATGATCGCCCCATCACTCCAGACACTGGACAAGCATGCCAAAGGATTTGCTATTTTAGAGATAAACTGGCAAATGCCTTCCCTGTAAAATACCAAGGTCAGCTTGCTTTAAATGTTGATATTATGAGAATTGGGTAGCTCTTTGTACATAGATAAATCTTCCGTCTTCTTTATTTTGCCTTCCAGAAATATAAAAGTAATTAATTTGCACAGTTATTGTTATAACTTATCAGCTCCTGTTTTAATGGGAAAATCATAACTCCTAGATTCTGTGAGGGTAATCTGTGGCCAAAGGGCAAGAAAATAATCTTATTTTGAATTACAGAAACAGGAATTACAAAAGAATAAACTATGCCACACATTTTTTGGTTAGATTAGTTTTTGTTGAAATTAATTTGGAATTAAGGGGCATAAGAATAGCATTCGAGCAGTGTCCAGCAGAGCAGTGCTTGCTGCAGATGGCAGATGGGAACTGTGGTATGCTATATAACAGGTCTGTATCTAGGAAAATTATTCTAAATTTATGTCTTAAAAATTGCATGTAAATCATCTTAACCATCCATATGTTCAGATACCACCTTTTGCATGAGTTTGAAAGTATACATCCCAGCAACTTGATTTAAAACATTGCCACATTGTTATTCAAACTAGAAGCAATTTTGAGGAGTGTGGATCATCTTATTATTTCTCTGAACATTCATGTTGTACCATGTATTAAATGATATTCTTGCCACTAAATTGTTGCTAAAATATAAAAAGTTCAGCTGGACATGGTGGTGTGTACCTGTAACTCCAGCTACTTGGGAGGCTGAAGCAGGATAACTATAAGTTCCTGGACAGCCTGTACAACTTAGTGAGACTCTGTCTTACTAAGGCTGGGGATGTATCTCAGTGGTAAATCACTTGCCTAGCAAACTTGAGGCCCTGAATGCATCCCCAATACATACATATGTATGTGCATGAGTGTGTCCACATCTCTATCTATCTATCTATCTATCTATCTATCTATCATCTCTCTATCTATCTATCCTGCTGTCCCCCTCCTCACCTCAACTCAGTTCTGACATTTCTTTGAAACCCTTTCCTATAAAGACTGACCTGTTCTGACTCAGGGACCTATGCCTGATCCTTTTTTATTTTTCTCTTTTAAATTGAATTTATTTTTAAACTTACGTGTAAAAACACAAAATTCATATACATTAATGTGGTCACATGTAATGTTTCAGTACACGTATATACTCTGTAATGTTTCAAACTTCTGGTGCACCATCCAATACGCTTTCAAATTTCTCTCAAACTTCCAAGTGTGACCCTTAATCGCCAGGATCTCCCCAAATTTGATCACAATGCCCTCCTCAGCTCATGACCTCCCCTTTCCCATCTGTCTTTCAATATGGCATCAGAGAATCCTGATGTTTAAACCTCCATTCAATTTTTTTCTTGCTCTTCTCTTTAACCACTTGTAAGTACAATCAAGACTTGGACTTCATTGTCTCTCAGAATGGCTCCATTTTCAGGATCTTGGGTTCTAGAAAACTTCTGTGCTCATACCCACTGCTGCTAATCTTGCTCTTTCCTCTCATTCTTGCTTCATTTTGGCCAATCAGCCTCCTAATGCCTCACTGTCCCCCAAGTCAAGGTGTCCTTAGAATCTACATATTGTCAGCTTCGTTGTGGTTATGATATTCTCACTTTCCATTCTCCTCTTTTATGAGCAATTTCTTTCTCTTCTCTCAGCCATAATAAATAGTCTTGTAACTGACTGTTTGTCTCTGACATAGATGCATGTTACCCTGTGATGTCTGGGTCCTCAGTGCTGCTCAGTTATCTGAGGATCTCTGCATAAGTTCCTTTTGAAGGGTTCGCAACTGCAGTCTGGCATTCCTCAACCTCAGAAAGTTCCTTAAGCAATTAATCAAGTGAGGTGATGGCCATCTGAAATCAATTCCCATAGCTTTCCCTCTTTTCTTTGAAAAGTACTTATTCTCTTATCTTTCTTACTAAGTGTCCCACAGTGCTGCCTTCTTTGAATATAACCCTTTCTTCTCCATTCACACCTTGATTTTCTTCATCAATTTGTGCTCCCTCTACTCTTGTGCTCTCTGATTTCTCTCTGCATGGCTTCATTCATTTGGGGCCCAATTTTAATAAAAAGTGCTCTATTCTTACTACTCCTTCCCTTTGCTCCCATTCTTCTGTGTCTTTATTAATGACTAGAATCTGTTTCTTTTCCTACTACTTGACCAATAATATTTTCATCAATACCTTCAGGATCATCCAGCATAAATTCTCTGGACTTATCATAGAGCCCATGGTTTCGAAGCTTTCTGCCACACATCACTGCTAACCATGTCATCATTTCTGAAAATCAATTTCCCCTCAATATAGAGTCACAGTGCTCTATTTCTCACATTTTCATGCACGTACATCTTTTGTAATATTTTATCTTTTCTATCAGCTTCTAAATCTCTAAACTCTAAATTTCCAAATTATTCTAATTATATGTTGTTAATAATAAAAATGTTGAGTATAAACCATAAATGTTATATCTATATGTACATAAAATTATAAGCATGTACTGTACAAATATATAGGCAGTTATACACATTTGCTTACTAATATACCATGTGTATTATAAAACAAACTCAGAGTTTAAACTTTCAAAAACTAAAGCAGAAACAAAAATATTTAAGGAAATATTTTATTTTGCTTAACAATATATTGAAAAAAGATAGACTGAGAAAATGATTAATCATTTTTTCACTCTTGTTTTAATACTTTCAAATACATGAATTCAGTTCTTTGCGTCATAATTCAATACATGTATCCATTGAATTTTAATAGCTATCTTTGCTAAAAATAGGGTATCAAAAATGCATGGATCTAAAGAAAATTTCATTGCTAGTCACTAATTTCAACATGTCTACTATCTTTACAAAGATAATGTTGAAATTGGCTAGTAATGGCTAGGGGTACAGCCCAGTGGTTGAGTGTTTGCCTAATACGTATCAGGCCCTGGGTTCAATTCCAAGCACCAAGAAAAAAGGAGGAGAAGAAGGAGAAGATATAGCCAGAAAATTCCTATCTTCCTATGTCAAACTGTTTCTAAAAGCTAAACAGATTTGAGTTAATAATTATTTAATATCTTAATTATTAGATTTAAAAGTCACTGTCTTTGTTTAGAAGATTTTATAAATGGTGGGGTTTTTTTCCCCACGTTTAAAAAATTTGCAAGAGGAGAGGTTTTATAGGTTGCATACCATTTTCAACAATGAAGTCACCTAACATCAGAAATATCCCAAATGATCATGCTTGGTACATTCTCTACAGGAAAGCTCTTTTTCTACAGTTATTTTTGTGTTATTTTCATTAAACAGTTAGCTCAATGTATATGTGTATGTTTCTAGCTGCTGACAGATATCACAGATTAGGTAAGCAGATTTGTGAAATAAAATCTTAATGCTAATACATACTTGACTTTGGAAAAAGTGTTCTGTCATGAGACAATCAGGAAATCTTTAAATAATGAGAATGACAGTCTTCCCTAGGTCACAAAATACCATGAGGGTTCCTGATAAGTTTTATACTTTTGTTTTTAACCTTAACCATATTCAAAACATCTGCTGAACTTTGTCAACTTCTGGCTTCAATTTCTTTACTGCTGTAAGTTGTCTACAATGACATTGGGAATGCATTGCATAGGTAGATTCATCTTTTCAGTGTTCCTTTAGGATGACTTTAAAAAAATTCTAAGCAATGCAGCTAGCCGTAGCAGTGGCTGTATTTACTCAGTTCATCCATAAAACAATATTTCAATAAAGAAATCATTATGGAATAGAATAATGGTTTAATGCATAAAATACTTCTTTATGTATTTCATTACTGAAACACAGCCCAGCAACTATAATGAACAGATATGTCAGAAAAAAACTGATCTCTCATGTGAATTTATGGAAAATTTTCCTCATTTTTTTCATACAAATAATAACAGCTACATTTATTTGTACTTAGTAAGTGTCAAACACTATTCTAAGCCTGTTACATATATTAGAATATTGAAATTGTCAACATTTTTCTAAGCATCTTCCAAGAGCATTTTCAAAAAAAACGAATGGTTTTAATTTGTCACCATCCATTTCTTTTTATTGTTTTAGTAATTGTAGGAAAAAGCAGTATACTTGATAATATCTAACATTTTCTTCATCAATATTAAAAATACTCCAAAAAGTTAACATTAATTTTAGTGAATTTTAAATGTAATGACATACTAGGATTGAGTTTAACAATTTTAAACAGTACTAGAAAATTACAGAAAATTATCCTCATATTCTTATTGCTTAGTTGTAAAATATATTGTTAATCTTGATAGCTTCATTTTCTGAGTGAATAATATTACATAATACAGAATAAAATATGATGAAGTTCATTGTCACTTATTGTGTTTGTAAATCTTCATTTCAGTCTTCTTTATAATTACAAATTTTAGGCTGACATCTTGATAGGCACGATTAGTTCATCTTTGTTCCCTCCAAATGTGGTTAATGAAGTACTAGAAGTGTGAATACTGTCAGTTCTATTTTTTAAAATCTGTCATCTTTTGCTTACGTTATGAGTACAATAGTATAGTAAATATATTTACCATAACATACAATACTTACAGAGAAGTGCACAGAAAAAGAACACAACTCAGTAACTTGATACAAATTGAATGTACCTATGCAACAGTGGCCCAGATCTGGAAATAGAATACTAATAGCCCCAGGGTCTCTCTCATGCCTCAACCTGGTTTCACTTAGGATCAACTTTTAAGGACTCCAGACAATGCTGCCTCTCTATCCATTGTTGTATTTAACCACTATCCTGATATCTAACATCATAGCTTAGTTTTCATTAGTATTTGACAGGTTTGTACATTTTGAATCATTTAGTGTCTTCTATTTTGTGTTTGACTTCTTTATGTCTATGACTGTATGAATAGAGCAAAATGTATTTCCCTATTCTACTGTTGATGAATATTTGAGTATTCTACTATTGAGAATATTTGAGTAATTTTTAGCTATCATCAATGATGCTGCTATGCATATTCCTGTACATGTCTTTCTTCACAGTTTTATTGGGGTTCACATATGCATAATTTCTGTAATCATGTAATTTCTGGGTCACAGAATACATATATGCCCATCTATAGTCAATCCTGCAAATAACAATTTCCCAGAAAAATACACTCTAACCAGGACTAAATGAGGTTACATTTAGTCAAATCCTTGCTACAGCTTGACACTGTCACCTTATTTAAAAATTCTGTGATTCTGAGATGCTGGTGTTATTGAGGTTTTAATTTGCATCTCCCAGAGAACTGAAGAGATTAAGTTGCTTTTCATTGTTATATTGGTCATTGACAATACTTATTGTAAATACCTGAATACCTGTTTTGTGAAGTAACTATGTCAGTATTTGTCCATTTTCTCTATTGTGCTGTCTGTATTTTTGTTATTGATTAATAAAAGTTCTTTATGTATTCTGAACATAAGTCCTTTCTAGTACCCCCTATCTTTTTGCAAGTAACTTCCTCTATCTTGCTTTTTCATTCTCTTAATGGTATATCCAGTCTCAATGGTATCTTTAATCTGCAAGTTAGTCACAGTAATTTTTAAAATATGTGTCCATTTTTTAAGGTTTGCTCTTGTTTATTTTACAAAACATAATTTTCAAACAACTTAACTGTATTCATTGAATCAGTCACAGAATATAATTCCCCAGACCCAAAGGTGCCATCACGTCCATGTAAGTGAGATTTCAGCTTGAGGGACACTCAGTCTGTTGACTTAAAATCAAGATCCAGTAACCAGAACTGCCTGATAATTTTTAGTTAATGATGATTACTATCAGCTGCTAACTTTAAGTAAAAGAAAGAACCAGACATTTTGTATAATTTGATGAAAATGCACAGGTATTTTCTTTTGAGTAATCTTTCTAAAAACTCAGAAATGGATTCATCAAACCTCAAGATTTAACTATCAACTCACAGGGAAATAAGACATAATAATATTTTGGGAGGAAGCTGCTCACAGGCAAAGCAATCCTAGAATATATTATATGAGTATATGATATGTAGAATATATGACATTTGGTAATTAGGAAAGCAACTGATATAAAGAAATCACATACAGAGTATAAAGAACCTAGGATTACATGTTTGGGAAACACAGAGCACTAAAACACCACCAGTTAATGCAACTTTCTACATTAGTGACTCTGTAGCTGGCATTTCTGCTCCTGTTCAATTGCAACTATAGGAATATGATCAGCAAAACTCATGCTGTGGCAAACTACATGGAACAAATGCAGTTCCTCTAGTATATTGAGAAAAAATGGAAGGAAACCTACAAATTAAAAGAGATATAAAAACATACTTTTCAATTGCAGTAATGAACATTACTTAGATCCTGATTCAAACCATAGCAAAACATTTAAGAGACAACCAGACAAATTTAAACCTTCACCTGATTAGTGATGGTTTGGAGGAATTATAGCTAATGCTGTCATATGTGACAATGTATTGTGTGTGTTTAAGCATCTCTACCTGTGAGAGTTATCTGCTGAAGAATTTGCAGCTGTACATTCAATGAAATGATGTCTGCTTGGTCACTCCTCAAGCTCCCAAAATCCAATAGGGGTGAAGAATAAGGAATATAGATGGACAAAATACAATTTGCCTTCAGTTAATGGTTGATCAAGTCAGGGGATGGCTTCCTGGAGGTTTTTCAAGCCCTTCATTCTTTGTGTGTATGTTTGAAACTTTTCATAATAAAAGTTAAAAATAGTTTGGTCTAAGACTTGAGAAGAATAATCTGCTACAATGTGAAGACACGTAGAAACATACTGGATTTCAGAAAGTAGGCTATTGTTCTCTGATCTTAGGGTAAAGGGTGACGATCAGTACTAGGTTGAAAGTCACCTATGCTCTCAGAGGAGGAGAATTTTAGAAACTTGGCTATTCTCCAGAATAGCCAAGGGTACAGACAGTTTTGCAAGAGGTGGGCAAAGTTCAAGGTTGTAATCTAACAACAATGAGCAAATGAGGGCTGGGATTTTGTAACTAGCTTTCAGAAACATAATCTGAAGCATATCTGGAAGATAATTAGAGATGGCACACACATCAGGAAAACCTGTATGAGAACCTGCCACCACAGGATGAAGAAAAGGGCAAATAGATAGATCCAGGACTACACAGTACAATATATTGGGGACTTAAAGACAGAAGTGTGTCTTATGCAGTAGAAAGAAAGGAGGAACCCTGAAGGAAGGAGGAAAAGGTTTACAAGCTTAGCTAGACAAAGGGGGCTGCAACCAGACAGAACACACCTGGCCTTTCTCAAACTATTAACATGTCCAATGTCAGTTACATAGTCAGGACATCGATGGCAACATACCATGCTCAGCTTATGATCTTAATAACTTTGTGATATAGGGGGTGGGATTTGTGCCAAGGTCACCTGGAGGGCAAAATGGTGGTTATGACCAAGATGGCAATCCCATCAAGATAGATCCCTACAGCATGCTATTAAATCTGTTTGAAATAGGTATGTTTGTCTCGAGTGAAAACATTAATCAGAATTTTTTAAGAGATTTTTTAGCAACCTCAGATTTCCTTTCATGCTCCTATTGGAAATATATAGCCATCAGATGATCTAAATGCACAGTGATCATTCTTGTTGAATATGGATTGTCCATTAAGTGAAGTTCATTAAACATATATAGAATAGGTATTCTTTTGTACTCTTACTATACTGAAAACAGGTCAGGTTTTTTTTTGGCTTCAATTATCATCTTTATAAATGAAACGAATTTTCTGCATTACTACTATTATGTTATTCAAGAAATACTGGTATATTATTCCTCAAATATGTATAATGTTGGGATTTTTAGCTTTTAAATATTGGTTGCATGGTGTTTTCGAAGTGCACATTGCAGATCATGATCGACAGCTGGAAGAACAAACAAGACAATTTCTCAATGAGCTGATACTGTCCTCCTTTTTTAATTTTTATTAAGAGGAGGATAACAAACAGGTGACTGTGTCTGCCTTAGGTTTTTCCATTCACACCTGCCCTTTCTTACCCGTCATTGGAATAAGGTGCAGCATACGGCACCCTTTCTGTCTTAGGTTGATAAGGGGGTTGAAAGGATTTTCCTGTCACTGACTACCAGCCCCTTGAGCTTGCATTGCTGACTCATGGTCATCAACTCTGAGGGCAGCATAAGCTTGCTTGATCCCCTCCATGCCTTTTTACCGCAGGACCGATCACAAAGCACATAATAATGAAGACACTGGCCACTCTTCCCCAGGGCTTAGCCAAATTGCTCAGGTAGCCAAAACTCAGTCCAGGCAGGTTATAAATACATATAGACGCAATGTCCACCAAAATGTCCATTTGTTATACCCAGTGTCCACCAAAATGTCCATTTGTTCTTGCAGTAGATAAACTCGTTGGTTAGGTAAATAGTCCAATGTGGAAGTGTTGATCCTGATTTGTGAAAGCCTTTGCAGCTGAGCTGGACAAGTTGTTCAGGATCCGCCATCAGCAAAGTCACCACCAGGACTGTAGCAGCTGCAGCTAAGATGTCAAAGTCTCTCTAATTACGCCGAAGCAGGACCGGCAGGTTTTCTTTTTTCTCTCTAGAAAGCTACGAAAGGCTCTGATAAACAACTTAAAAACCTCTATGTAAAATAGCAACCTTTCTTGAAAGACCTATACAAACAGCAACAGGATGACTCTGGGGCAGCTAGCCCTTCCTCTAGAAACCAAGGGCAACATTCCTCCACCATCTTAAGGAATGCCCGGGCCGTGGCCATTTTTAAAGGCATACCATTTCTTTTCAATAGTTCCATAAACGGTTGTTTCATTCTCATTCGTGACATTTCCAAGCCAATGGTGAATTCTAATCCCTAACAAAATTGCAACTACAACAGTACTACAAAACCCACACCAACAATAAGCATACAAAGACACAAGGAACAAATTCTTCAAAAAAACATAGGATGTCCTTCCCCGGCTC